>JASSUY010031441.1:20002-32171 GCA_032466535.1 Forpus xanthops | reverse complement strand
GCGGCGGCGCGGGGCGATGGCGGTGGAGCGCGGCCGTGGCGGTCAGCGGCGGCTGTGAGCGGCGGCGATGCGCGGCGGTCCCGGCGAGCATGGAGGACCGGTCCCACAAGGTGCTGCTGGCGCTGGTGATGCTCTTCCTCTTCGCCGTGATTGTGCTGCAGTACGTGTGTCCGGGCACCGAGTGCCAGCTCCTGCGGCTCCGTGCCTTCAGCCCCGCCGCCGCCGCCGACCCGTACCGAGCGGAGGACGAGACGCCGGCGCGGTTTGTTCCCCGTTTCAATTTCTCCGCCGGAGACTTGCTGCGACGGGTGGACTTCAACATCAAAGGGGACGACCTGATCGTGTTCCTGCACATCCAGAAGACCGGCGGCACCACGTTCGGCCGGCACTTGGTCCGCAACATCCAACTGGAGCAGCCCTGCGAGTGCCGCGCCGGGCAGAAGAAGTGTACCTGCCACCGGCCCGGCAAGCGGGAGACATGGCTCTTCTCCCGCTTCTCCACCGGCTGGAGCTGCGGGCTGCACGCCGACTGGACCGAGCTCACCAACTGCGTGCCCTCCGTGGTGGACAGCAAGAAGGAGGTGCGGCTCCGGCCCTCCAGGTGAGGCGGTACGGGGGGGACCGGGCCTTCCCCCGGGGGGGCTTCCACTGCGGGCGGGACGGGCGATGGACCCGGCGGGTGCGGTGGTGGCGGAGATGATGCTGCGGTGTGCGGGTTGGGATGTGATCCCCGCCGGTACCGTGCTGCGGGGGGCGCCGGGGGTAAGGACACCCCCGGCTCTGTTGCGACTGAAGAGTTTTAAACGATGCCTCACGGGCTGTCGCGATTGTAACTGCTGGTGGGGGAGGACCGGAGTGACAGACACAGTGACACCGGGCAGGCCTGGCAGCCCCGTGGCTCGCGGGCCCCGGTGTGGCTTTTGTGCGGCTCATCCAGAGGTGAGGGTCCCCCTCGGACCCCTGATGTCCCCCCCAGAGCTTCTCCATCTCCAGCAGGTACTGAGTTCCCCGGGTGTGCCATGAATTAACATTGTTTTGAGGAGTGTTCATGAGCCGCTGCGTCTTGTTCCACCTGAAGTTTAGCTTACCTTGCAAAGTACAGGTTGATCTTGTGGCTGAATTCCCTGCCAACATTCGCATTGCCCTTCAGCCCTAACCTTGTTGACTTTGTGTTTGCGTTGTAGAGACCCCGCATCCCTGCACCTTTTGCAGTCGCTAATCTCGCCTGGCCGTAGCTGCGTGATTGCTTAAATGCTCCCCCTTCCTTTCTAAAGCCTTTCCCCTGGGCAGCGCTCCTGGAGCTGTTTGCTTACAGCCTGCCTTCAGTTGGAACAGAGCGAGCCGCTTGTCCGCGCCGTTGCCCGCAGAGGTACCCTGCAGCAGAGGTTTAGTGGCTTTTCATACTGCTTCGCTGGGAAATGAGAAACTAGGGTATCACTCCTACCGCACTGTTAGACTAATGGCAGGTCCCCTTACAATGAGGGTACTGTGATACATCATGCTATCTGAAGTCAAGTCTAAGCACAGATTCACTTGAAATAGAAAGCAATTTCTCTCTAGAATTCCTTTTATATAGTGTGACACTACACTGCCATCTAGTAGAAAAATGGTTAGCGTCATTATCTGCCTGTAGCCCAGCAGCAGCTCTTTGAGACTTGGCTATTGTGATCCCTGCTCTTTTGTTTTCCCGACTGCTTTAAAATGTCATTGTCTGCTTTTTGTGACATCTCATTTGCAAACGTCGGGAAATTATTCCATCCCCCTTTGGGCCTATTAGCTTCCCGTTTTGGGGCTGCTGAGTCTTGCAGGCTCTGCTGTTTGTTTTACCTGCCCTATAAATATGTTGTTTGTCAGCAGAAATGGGAATTGCATAACGTGCGCTCTCTTTGCGGAGCAGCTCCAAGTGATCCTTCTCTCTCTTCCCGCAGAGGTGGGCCTGGCCTGCAGAGTTATAGCTGTGGGGCAGGGATTTCCTTCCTTCCCCATGGACAGGTCATCTGTGCTAGGTCTTAGTTGTGTCCTCTGGAAGGAGACTCCTTGTCCTGAGCCCACCACCTTAGGCATGAGGGAGCGCCTGGCTTGGAGAGCTTTTGGCTTTGTGGGTTTTGATGTCTGTTCTCAAAACCTGCTTTTCTGAGTCAAAAAAGAAGAGCGGTGAGTACCTGTCCAGGAGTTCAGAGCAAGGCGTCCTCATCCAGCACGTGATGTATGCGGTCAAAACCAACTTCTGAGAGGTCACTAGGACTTGTGGCTTGGGATTGAAGCCAGGAGAGAGGAAGCTGTGATTATGCTGCGTTAGGTAGAGGTCTGCTCTCTCAAAGGCTTCCAAATGATGTTATATTTTTAATAACCTAATTACACAGCTTGCTTATTCTCCAAATACCGTCTTGACAAGCCGCTATTTGAACCGCAGCTTCTAAATGTTGAAAAGTACAGCAAGAGAAGAAGTTCTTAAATGAACATTGGCCCTTCGAGTCTGCCTGCCCATTGTCATACCTTGACTTTAATTTTGTTCTGCGGATTCAGCAACATTCAGCTGACAACTGATTAATTAGAACCTATTCCTAGAGCCAGGGACAGGTGCTAATGTGGGCAGAGAATAGATGCTTCCAGAGCAGGTGTGGAATGTAAGGCATCCAAGTGGAGCAGGTGTGGGATGAGGAGGTCTGAGTGGAGACCAGTGGGGCCAGCCCCAGTTCCAGCAGTGGGGTTTTGGGGGACCGTGCTGTATGTGTGTTGCTGGTCAGCTGCACAGTGTGGTCTGTAGGTATTGGCTTGGGGCTGTGTAGCCTTATCTGGTAATAGCCAAATCAGTGGGGCTTGTGCCAGCAAACTCTTCAGCTTGTACCTGCGTGTGAGTACTTTGCAGGGATATGCCTTGTGGGGCATGGAGAGCCTACTTGTCAGAGTGCTGGTTAGCTGGGGCCTTCTCTTCTGTGTGACAGCTGAGCCTTTGTTAGTCTGGAGAATCCCTTCTCCTGGACCTCATGATGCTCAGCACTAGGTACAGAGCATCACTTTGGTAGGATCTAGAGGGTATGCTTGCAAAGAACCCTGTTGCCTGCAGCATTTATCCTCCAGTTTGTGCTCCCATCACTAGTCTGGGTCTGTTTCCTTTGGAAGTTGCAGGTTTGAAGAGCAGATTCCTTCACTGGAGCAGTAGAAATACTCAGGACGGCTGTTGTGATACTTGGTTTGGATTTAACTTAGTGATGCTTTCCTGAATATGAAAGCATATAGGTTCCCAAAACTTGCTTTCCATTGTAGTAGTGGCTTTTGCTCCTTAAAAGCAGCTAAATAGTTCTCCCTCTCCTCCTTTTGTCCTTCCTTTCCTAGAGGAGCATGAATCCCTGGATGTGGGGAGAGGGATGCATTGGTTTTGCCTCTTTGGGGCCCATGTGAGTGTACTGTATGCTCCCGTTCCTGCTTGTCTCCTGTTCTACCAGTGCTGTTCACCCCTGGGCGTCTAGAAGCTTTAGGAGAGAAGATGCAGCATAGTTTATGTGTTGGATGCTCTGGATTTGCTGCTTGGGAGGTTGGTGGAATGTGCTGATGGTGGTGGCAGAAAGGAGAGGTTTGTCTGGGCCGCTTGGCATCAGTGGTGAGAAAGGAGAAATGTGCCTTTTCCTACTCAGGAGTGACTGACTTGGGTCACTTGATTGATTGTGGAAGCCTCAAAGCTCTTGGCACACTGAACGGAGGCAGCATCCAAAGGAATTGTGCATGAGAGCATCACAGAACTGAGGTTTCGCTTGGCTCTGGCTAATTATTATGGGGAGTATCTACTGAACTTGTCTATAGCAATAAATCCTATGGCACCATTGCAAGAAACAAAAGGCTTTGGTTAGTCTGGAAAATGTAATGAGACATGGGAGCAGATACAGATACCTGCATTCTTAAGTGGCGTCTTGCCTTTTAACCTTGCTGGGTGAGAGAGTTGGCTGTGGTTAAAGGTTGGGCTGTATTTGGAGTACCTCCCGGCTAGCATTAAAGGAAAGGGATGCTCTGTTGAGAGACGAATGAGCTTGTAGGGCAGCCCCTGGAGCCAGAGGTCTGAGACTGGAAGAAATCTTATGCTGCTGTACAAGCCTGTTGGACCAGGACCAGGGATGTTGCTTACTGGTTTTTCGGAGGTCTGATGCTGGCACCAAGTTGTAATGTGGGACAGAAGCCCCTGGCGATGCATGGGTGTTCTTGTCTTGTCCCTTGCATGTCTTCTAAGTTAAGCCTTATGAAAACCTGAAAAATGCTGCATTAAGATATTTCCCAGCAAACTGGAAGTGTTTACTGTGTGTGGCTCTGTTGGCTAAACAGGTTAATCCTCATGCTTTTAGGAGTGTGGTGGGATTTGCATTGCAGATCTCCTCCGCTGTATTGCTGAGATGAAGTTAGTTTTTTCCCCAGCAGCCCTCATAGTGCTCTGCTTTGTATTGGTAGCTGCAGAGGTGCTGATAACACAACAGCGCTTTGGCTGCTGTTTGGGCAGTGCTCCTCAGCATCAAGGCCCATCCAACCTGGCCCTGAACACTGCAGGGATGGGGCAGCCACAGCTTCTGTGGGCACCCTGTGCCAGTGCCTCAGCACCCTCACAGGGAAGAGCTTCTGCCCAAGAGCTCATCTCAGTCTCCCCTCTGGTAGGGTGAAGCCATGCACCTTGGCCTGTCCCTATGTTTCCTTACAAAAAGTCCCTCTCTGGATTTCTTGTAGGCAGGATTGCTGCTGAACCTGCACCCCAAGGCTTGAGGTGCATAATAAAGGCTTTGGCAGGAGGTGAGCAGTTTAAACCCTCTGGATGTGCTGGTGGAACAAAGACCGTTTCCAAGGATGGAGTCTCCCAGCCTGGTCAGGAGAGATGCTCAGAGCAGGGAGGGTACCATGACTGCTGCAGGATAAGGGATGCAGTGAACATCACCTGCCAATTCAGGATGAGCCCCTGCAGGGCACCTAGTGGGACTGGAGCTGGGTCTGTTTTTGGGACACTGGAAGCAGTGGGCAAGCCTGGAGAGCAAAAATAGGGGTGTTGAGGGGAAGGGCAGGGATTATGTTCATGAGTACAAGTGGTTCCTTCACCTAACTCCATTACAGGGCCTGACCTTGAAAGTCTTGGTTCTGAACTTCAGCTCGTGGTTCTTTAAGTGCGGATGATAGGACTTGTAAAGCTCTCTAAATTGATATCGCTGCTTTGCAGATAATGTTTTGGACTTCTTAAAGCACATCTTAAAGGGATTTAAAAAATCACTTTCCAAATTAGGTCTCTTCAGTTCTCCTTTAAGTCTTTAATACAGCACAAATGAACTTTGGGTTATTTAAAAGTGTATGTTTCGTACTGCCTTTTACTTTGCATGTGGAGTTTTTTTTCCTGTGGGTAGAGTGTTGTTAATTGTTGCAAGAATAAACCCCAGTCATCACAGTAGAGCAAGAGATGAGGAACAGGCATTATCCCTTGCACTGCTTGTTCCCGAGAGTTGGTCCTCTCTAAAGAAGAGAGTGGGAATATGAGCACCGTGGCATGGTGCTGTTGTGCTGGGACATGGTTACTTTTTCTTCCAAAGGTGTCTTTTTTTTGGGAATATAGAAATATGAAAATGAAACTATAAATACGTGCTTTGACTGCGTCAAAATACAGGTTGTGCCTTGTGGTTCTGTGTAGGTTTGTAACCTTTAGTAAAGGTTATTAAAGACACTCAGAAGTCAGGCATTGCCAACAGGTGAGTTATTCTTGTTGAAAGACAGGTTTTTAAGTTGAACAAGTTGAGCATCAGTTCCAAGGCGCATTAACTGATGTTAATTTGTACCTCATTTATTTAACCTGAATTACCAGGAATCATGTTCTCTACTGATGTAAATGGTGACAAAAAGGACTTATTAGTAGATTTGATTGCTTTTTAAATTTAACTAGCAGAGATGCGCTGGCATGCCTGAGAGAATCGGTCTGTTTCTTGTGAACAGTTCAGTGCCTAATGAATCACTTCAATGCACTTTTCTGAAGGAAAGCAGAGCAATTTAAATGTGCAATGCATTGATTTACCTCAAATGGATTAGGCCTCTGTGTGCAGTCCTTTGCATTAATTTACTTTCTCCACAACTGTAATAATCAAGGCAGCATTTCTGTT
Organism: Forpus xanthops; assembly: GCA_032466535.1. NCBI lineage: Eukaryota > Metazoa > Chordata > Aves > Psittaciformes > Psittacidae > Forpus > Forpus xanthops. The sequence continues at coordinate 26,058 of JASSUY010031441.1, read as the reverse complement.
ATGGCTTCAGCCCAAATCAGCTCCCGTAACTTGCTAGAAAGCAAAATAATTAATGTGTGCCTGAAAATGAGCTGTGGGAATGGACCTTTCTGAGACGACATGGGTCACGGGAGGTGCCGCTGGGTTCAGGATGCTGCTGGGAGCTGTGCCGAGGGCAGGAGCATGGCTGGGACCCGGCGGTGCCTGGCTGCATGGCCCTGTCCTCCCTCTGCCTCTGATGGAGTGTGAGGAAGAGAGAATGTGACCTACTGATGATTTCTTTCTGGACGTTATTATTGGGGGGGGGGGGGGGTATTTGTGGTTTGGGTAACTTTGATTTTTTTTGTTAATTCTTTTTTGGATGTGACCAGGTTTGTGTGTTAGGATGTCTGAGGAAATGGCACGAAGTCTGTAAGTGCAGCAGATCCGAGCATCTTTTATTACTGTAGCATCTTTTCAGTCCCCTCTTCCTTTCCCTGTGACATCCAGTCTGCAGCGTTGGGCTGGCTCTGTCCTTGCTGAGCAGCCAGGACACAAAACTGGGTAATTCCTTATTTAACCACTTAGCCGCAGAAGTGGCACCAGGCTTTGTTTCACTCTCTGGGGATTACTGTGGCCAAGCTGCCTTTTTTGGAATTACCCTTGTAGGCTTCTTACATACTTGTGAGGATTAATTTCCCTATCCCTTCTCAACCGGTGAATTCCCATCGCTGGGCAGCTGTCTGTCCAGATGTAAACCTGCAGGGAAGCCAAGCGATGGAGCATCCTCAGCCGCTGCCTTCTTCCCTCGGGAACACATTTCCCTGCTCCCAGTTTGGGGCTGCTTGCCTGATGAATGGAAGCAAAGCTGACGAGGGTAGAGATGGCGTTTTCACATGGGAGGATGAAGGCAGTACTGTGACAGGGATGGGGAGGCAGTGCCTCTCCTGCCTCCTTCCTCCTCTTCATCATCCTTGGCAGCTGGGACCGGAGCATGGATCATTGTTTGTGATTGATTTGCTGATGCTGGCAGTTGCATGCTGTGTTCTGGGGCTAACAGGGTAGCACCGAATTATTCAGGCGTCACTGAAACGAATCACGTTTGTGATGAGTAATAAGTAGCAGACTTTGGTATTTATGAATAATTAACACAGTAAAGTTTTTCTTGGACGTGAAGAAATGATTTGATTTCTACTGTGAACGCTCTGTAAAATTAATGAAAGATTAATTTTGCATTTGCTAATGTGAGCCTGAGAAGGCAAAGCAATCTCTTTCTCTGTGTTTCAGTTTATACTGGCGATGTAAACAGGGAATGTGTAATTCCTTCAATGGATTTTCCCTGGGTGGGACTTGTGTTTAACAGGGTAGGACGTTTTCTGATGGAATAAAAAGTCTATTAGCAAACACTTCACTCGCGGGTTTCCATCCACTCACATTATCTCTGAGTGGGTACCGAGTGCATGTGTATAACAAGAAAGTGTCTATTAATGAGTGGCAATTAGGACCAGCTTTATTTTTCTTCTCTGACTCAGATTTGTTCCTCATAGTTTTAAAGAGAGAATCCATTTACGATATTGCTTATATACAGCTTGGAGTGTAATCTCCATTTATTTAGTCTTGGAAGAAAGAAAATCATTAGTCTTTAGAGACCTATAAATCATAAGATTCATTAGGGGTGAGACTCAAATCATGTTACTCCTTGGTTTTCAGCTGCTTATCCAACTCAAAAGGAGCCAAACTTCTGATGTGGTCTAGCTAAATATATACAGCTATGAGGGAGATAATCTTACACATTTCCATAAAAGCATGAAGACAGCTCTGCCTTCCGTGAGATCCTTGTACCAAATGCTCCTCATTTCCCGTAATCAAAAGGACTGTGAAGTTTTGATGCTTTTTTGAGCTCCAAGTTGCTGGATGATCAGTTCTTCCTTCGCTCTGTTTTGTCTTCAGTTATCTGAAAACATTGGAGCCTGCTGTTTGAACTATCGGGTCCTTCCGTAAATGCCCAAATCAAGGTACCAAAGCACTCTCAATGACTGATTTTCTTCAGCTTCCATGTGTCCAGAGGAGAGCAACTGTTTTAACCCACGTCTGTTAAGAAAAACAACTTGTCCTTGGTGGAAGCTGGAGACAGTGCTTTTGAGAGTTGCTTTTTCAGGGTAACTGAGGGGAGCGCATTTCCTTTGGCCTGTGGGAAAGCTGTTCCTGGAGCGATCCCAAGCCATTTGGAAGTTGGAAACTGGGTTTGGTTTGGTTCTTTTAATTGTCGTTCCAAGAAGGGTATTGGGAAGGTGCTTTTGTGGCCTGCTGGAGAAACACATACCAAGTACTGACTGCTTCCCTTCTTTGGCAGCAGCTAACTCATTCTGACAGGGGAGATGCTGCTGGAGTCGTCCTCCCACAGTGCTCATTGCCCAGGGGGGACTTAAATGGGAGTGGATGTGGGTGAAAGCATCTGTCTATGTGATGCTCCCGGAGGAGCGTCAGGCTTTGTTCTTCCTGGGACTGATGTCACCAAGTGTGGATGGTGAGGAAGATGCCAGTGTGGCTCCTGCCTCTCACTGAGCTGTTTGTTTTTCTGTGGGGGTGTTGAATCTAATCAGTACTGTGGTAGCATGGAGAAGCAAGACAAAAGTGCTCAAGGAAATGTCAGACATAACAGGATGCGTCTGCCTGGTGATAGCTGAGTGACTTGCAAAAACATAAATGGCATAAATTAGACTTTAACTCCTTCGGTTCTTGTCTGCTGCAAGTCAGTCCCTGGTAAGAGATAAAGCTTTAGCGTTGGCATGGTGTCCCTGTAACATTTTCTCTTTTCCTAACTGTGCTTTGGTCTAAGCTTTTGTCAGGGCAGGTGTACCTATGTGTGTAATATTCCTTGTCTGCAAGCATGGAGAAGTGCATTGGACCTGAGGTTTGGTACAGTGCAGCTTTTGGGAAAACCTGCCCTAAATATTCAATATATTGACTGGGACATTGAATTGAAGGTGCATATCTGAGAACAGGGCAGATATTTGTGGGGAAGGGTTGGAAAGAGGTTGCCCATCACCAGGTTGAAGATGTGCGCAAATGATGTCTTGTCAAGCCTGAACTCTATCGTATGAACAAAAGGACTTAAATATATTGCTTAAGCATACACTTATGGCGTTTAAATGCACTGCAAAGCACTTTGCAGAATAAGGGGCATTCTGATGGTGTGAGCACCTTTTGTTAGTGTGTGCTATGAAGTTTCCTGCTGTGCAGAGCTGGGATTTCATGTGTCCTTGCTTTTGAGCGTGTTTTCCCTGCTGTACTTCTCCTTTCCTTACAACCTGGAGCTAGTCAGTGCTGTAGCTGTGTGTGCTGCAACACGAGCAGAGGTTGTAGGGACTAGAGACTTGCTGAGACAAGTGAAAAATGAGATTCCCTGTTACAGGACCCAAAGACCTAGAAAGCAGCTGTTGAGAGAGGTGGGTGAGTTGGTGCATCCCTGTGACAGTGTCTGTCCTGGCTCGGATGTTAGGTTTGGGTTGGGGACCTGGGGAACCAGAAGCAGCATCTCTTTCAGACTGCATAACAGCCAGGTCTCTGTGGGAGGAGGCTATGGGAACAGATGAATGTCCTGGGTGGGTTTGGTTTGGATGTAGGGAAAAAGGTGGGTTTAGATCTCTTTTCCACCAGCATTGGGAAGGCGCATCCAAAAGGGCAGCTCCATCTGACCTGAATCCGGACCTCCTGTCAGACAATCCCCTCTATAAAATTGGTCAGTGTATCAGGCAGTGCAGAGGGAAAAAAACCAAGCACACAGAAAGGATTTAGGAATAGCAGAGCTCATGGTGAGATAAAAACTTCTCAGAGCCTGGATTATGGAAGGATCCAGCTATTCGTGAACTGTATAAGCAGATTCTCTGTTGGCTGAGGATTTGATCGGGTGCTCAGCCCATCCTGCTGCTCTCCTGCATACAGCTCAGGTCTGGAAATTGAGGTTTAAGGGTGATGACAACTTGTGTATGAAGCGTTGCAAATTATCCGTGCTTTGGAAACTGCATATGTGGGCTTTCTGAGGCAATCTAAGGCTCTCCTTTCTTGTCTGAAAGATTGGGTTTGCTTTTCCTGCCATGGAGTTAGCAGGACGGTTTTGCTTCTGCTTTTGCTCAAGTATCACCTGAAGTGATGAAGGTGAATTGCTTCCTGCAGTAAACCTATGTATTTGTGGAAGAGCGTGAAGTACAGGTTCTTAATTTAGTTCCTCCCTTACAGTAAAGATATTTAATGTCCCATATAACATTCTATCAGGATAAGTGGAATTCTGGTCTCTTTACTCCTGTGATCAAAAGATCCTTTAAAGGATGCTTGTATGCCTCCCTATGTATTGGAATCCCAGCACTTGTTGCCTACGACAGAGGGTAGGTTGATTAAACCCAAGATCTAGCTTCTGTAATGATGGATACTCAAACTGAAATCTGGTCATTGAGAGAAACTAAAAGAAGCTGTGAAGCAAGTTGTGCTCTTTGGCATTGCCAGACTGCTTCCTGTGATTCCTTTCAGCTTACCTAGAACCTGTTTCCTTACTGAGGATGGCTGTGGGGTAGAAACCTCATCTCCTCCCTCCAAGCACAGGGCAGGTAGAAGTCACTGGGCATGTGACCATTTGCAGATGGCTTTTCCTGTCTTGGGCTGAACTCTTCCAGTGTGGCAAGTTGCTTTGGTTACAGCAGGGAACTGACTTAATTTCCAATGGCGAGGGAAAGCAGGGGTCTGGGATGTGATGCCAAGGCAGCAATTGCAGTTCTGGGCTGCCAGAAGTCATTGCCTTTTTGTGTTTATGGGAGTTTGTGTTGGGCTCCATTACAGGACTTGGGTGATGTGCTGTGTTTTGAAAGTGGGTTGTGGTAGGATTTATAGATGCCGAAGAGCATTTTGTGTGCCAAGGGCATGACCTGTGCTGGTGTAAGTGGTCCTAAAATGTGCAGTGTGCTAGGCAGTGGGAGTCAGTTTGGGACATTTGGAAGAGGGAACAAAAGCTCATGTGGACAGCACGCTTCTATTTTACAGGTTGTTCTTCATCTTCACTTGAGCAGCTGAGATGAAACATCCTTTCTGTTGAGAACAGAAGCAGAAACCTTCTTACTTTGATGCAGGTGTCGGGGCTGGGATGTGCGACAGTCACTCACTGCACGGCTTGGCTTTGATCCCTTGCTGTGGTGTTGGAGCACACACTGCAGCTCAGGAAGGGGTTTGGAGTCCCTGGTCTGGACTGACGCCTGTGTCCCTGGCCCAGAGCGAGTGAAGATCACTCCAGCAGCACCATCAGCTCTTCAGGGTCATCTCCAGCAGTCCCAGGAATGTCAGGAGCCTGCCTGTTCTTCCCCCTGTTTGAAGACTGTGACTCTCTTACTCATCTGTGTTTTCTATACATGTCCTGTGTTAGACAGGAGCAGCCTTTTTGCAAGCTGCTCTTTGGGCTGGGAGTATGGTGAGGATGTGCCTAGCAGAGATTTTGTGGTGAAATTGGTTGTTGCTGCACTTGAACACGAACCTGAGGGTTTTTTCTTCTCTCTCTTTAAACAAGCCTTTTTTTCCCCCCCACTAATGGAAAATTTCGACTTGTCCTCCACTTAACCACAGTTCAGGCTTTTTCCAGGAAAGCAGAATGAATCAGTAACACTTCCCTCTTATGCTCTTTGTGTGCTAAGCTAATTGTGTTATTTTCATTGTGGGGTTTGATTGCACCAAATGGGCACTGTTTTCCAGATGAGAGGACAGGCAACATCAGGTGATGCTTCTGTCTTCAGGGGCTGTGTTACTTCCAGACCTTCAGAGTGTGGAAATCATGGATTTAGGAGAGGATGAAGCTGAACAAGGGCAGACAGCTTCCTACAGCACAGCGCTTTAGTATGGGCTGAGGGATTTCCATTCAAATTGCAGAATCATGGAATGGTTTGGGTTGGAAGGGAACTCAAAGCTCCTCCAGTTCCAGCCCCTGCTGCAGGCAGGGACACCTTCCATAGAGCAGCTTGCTCCAAGCCCTGTGTCCAACCCGGCCTTGAACACTGCAGGGATGGGGCAGCCACAGCTTCTCTGGGCACCCTGTGCCAGCGCCTCAGCACCCTCACAGG
>JASSUY010031441.1:0-16175 GCA_032466535.1 Forpus xanthops | reverse complement strand
CTGTGCCAGCGCCTCAGCACCCTCACAGGGAAGAGCTTCTGCCTAAGAGCTCATCTCAGTCTCCCCTCTGGCAGGTTCTTGCCCTGGGTCCTGTTTAAACCACCCAGCCATTTCTGTTAGTAGATGAACACTTCAGCTCTGCTCAGTTAATGTATAAATAGCTTTTGATATAGGAGTTTAGCCAGTGTAAATGCCGTAATGTCTTGTCTGAGATGGTTCCTGCACTTAGTATTTTAGGGTTCTTAGGGTATGGCCCAGACTATTATTGATTGCTTCTCATAGGTGCCTGTAGTTACCATAAAACAGGAAAGCACAACTTGTATTGTGGGCACTTATTTATAAATACCTTGGAGTATCCAAGGAGCCTTGTCTGCATGAGGGTCTGTCCTCAAGGCTCCTTAGTACCTGAATCAGCCAAATCCTCTAGCCCTGCCTGCTCAGGAAGCACCTCTGGAGATGGCTGCAGTGGAAAGGAGGCACAAAGGAACAGCAAAGCCACTTTTGCCCAACAACTGAGAGTCTCCTCCTCCCCAGGCATTGTCATTTGGAGGTCACATTGATGCAAATATACTGTGCCGTGAGCCTCCATCCTTCACGCCATTTCCTCCTTTTGATATGCGTGCTGCACAGTCCTGGAATTCAACTTCATCAGAGGCAGGAATGTTTGTACCGAGATTGGCTGATGTATTTATTTTACCCAGCATTAATTTATAAACTCTGTCTCTACCTGGAGAAGTTTGAATAGCATTAGAAACCAGTGTATGGTGGATGCTGATAGGATTTGATCTGGGAAGTTGGAGGGAGAATTCAGATTTAAATTGCAAGGCTGCCTGTGGTCCTGTAGGAGCTGAAGTTGGGAACGTTGTGTCCCCTGGAATAATGCAGAGTAATTGGGTTTTCATATTTTATTTACTACAGGTAGCCATGTTTTATTTACTACAGGCATCTAAAGCATGCGTAACACAGCATCTGTATATGTCTTAATGGCTTGGAAGTGCTTTCTTAAGGAAAGAAAAAAGGCATAAATTTGGTTGCTAAACTGCAGGATGTGTCATAAAACCCTAGGCTTGTCCTCTAATGTGACCCATGGAAATGAAAACGGAATTGCCACCGAGCAGCTGATATTGTGGTTCTTCGTATCTGTGATGCATAAGGCTTTCAGCACATGTTAGGACCCAACTGATGAAGCCATTCCCATGTGGATGAGTCCTGCAGGCTGGTATCTAAGACATGGTCGAGCTCCTTAGGGCCATCCTGTAAACAGTAGTGGAGCTGCTGCTTGGGGAATTTACGTGTGATGTTCAGAGTGCTGGGGTTTTCCTCCGAGGGCAGCTTAGGGAACAAACGGAGATCTTTCCCTGAGGTATTGATGAAGTTTGTCATTGGAATTGATTGTGATGCAGGCCTCTTTGAGGACAAGGGGTGTTGGTGTGGAATGCTAACTGTATTTTCTGTGTTACTCCCAGGGGTGCAATGGTTGGTGCAGCTGCCTCTAGGACTTTGAAATCTTTGGGGAAGGGACTGGTCTGATTTTGGTTGGTTTGCTTTCTTAGCTGTTCCCCCTATGTGCTAAATGGGGCTTGTAAGCTGAATGGATGCAGCTCATGGATGAAAGAAGGCAGCTAGAGGGAAAGAGGAGGAAGTGGGGAAGTATTTCACGCTGCAATTGAAGTGGATGATTTTGCTGACGGGTGAGGTGGCAGGAGGCCATCTGCTTGCTCCTTTCCGTTTGACCTCAGCTTTGTTCTTGATGGGTTTCTCTTAGAGTCCATCAGAGTCATCAGAGGAGCATTTATGGAGAGGGAAAACCTTCCCCTAAAACCTATTCACAGGAGCTTACTCCTTTGTCTCCTACATTGCCCTTCTTGTACCAGGTTGCTGAAGCCACTCTTGCACTATCTGTCCTTATCCCGGAGCGAACGTTAATGGACGCAGCGTGTCTGTACTGCTGACGCAGGCAGAGGGTCCTTGAAAGCACGCAGTGACAATGCAGAGCTGGCATTTTCCACTAGCTCTGCTCATTCATTAAGGTCACATGCTCCAGCTATTAGCTTGGCCATTGCTTTTCTTCATTAAGCAGGCACTGAAATGCCAGGGAAGGGACCGTGAGGAGTTCTCCCCTCCACAGAGCATCACCGTGAGAGCCCGGTGATGGTGGCAGGGTGCTGTTTGAGCTGTGGGCATGCCAACCTGTTGACAGAGCAGTATCATTTCCTGTTCCAAATGGGGGAATTTGGTTTAGGTGGCAGGAAATCATGAGAGATTGATGCATGCTGGAGTGTTTTCTTGGTCTTTCAAAGGGTCTGCTAAACTGAAGGCTTGCAAGAGAGCAAGGTGTTCCTAGCCAGGTTTGCGAGGTGTATGCTGGTGATGCTGAGAAGCCGGTTTTGGTGGTTCAAAGCATGTAATCAATTCCTTGCTTTAAAAGAAAAACTAAAGAGGAATTGAATCAAGACTTATTGCACAAATGTGGGGCTGGAACTAGATGGTCTGAAGGTCCTTTCCAACCTGAACTCTTCTATGATTGTATGATATTCCAGCGCAGGCTGCGTCACCTCCATGATTGTCTAGACAGGTTCCCCATGTCCCTGTGAAGCAGGCTCATAATTTATTTATAGCTATTTATTATAATAAATGTGATTGCCTGCAGTAAGACGCTAACTCGACTGAGTCATGTTTCAGATCACACAGCTGTGTTGGTTGGGTCTTCAGGATAAAGAAAACATTTGCAGCTGCACCATGGAGCAGCCTCTGACTCGCGGGTGGCTCTGGTAGATGCTGATCCTGGGAGAGGCACAAGGGGAGGAGATGCTCGGGTTTGGAGAGGAGGAGGTGTCCTTCAAGCCTTCATACTGCCTGCCCTTGGATGATGTCCTTGTGGAGTGTAGGAGCTGTAGAGCTTGCTGTCCTTGCTGACTTCAGCAGGGCTATGGCAGTATCCCAGGTGCTGCATTTAAATGCTTTTAATAGTTAGGAAGCGTCCAGTCTGTACATAGAACCAGAGGCTTTATGGATTTGATGTGTTACCACAGGGATCAAGTTCTCTGCCACAGGCCCAATGACTTTGGTAAGAGTTATTTATGATCTGCCTGTCAGGCAAACATTTGGGGGGTGTTGGTCTTTTGTTTTACCCTTTCCCTGGAGTTCTGTTGTGCAGAATGAGCTTGTCAACACCCCAACAGCTCTGCTTTACTGAGAGACACCAGAAGCTTGCAGGTATCTGACTTCAGTCCAAAGTGATGGCTTCCTTTTCGACCAGTTACCCAAAACCTGGGGTCCTTTGAGCTGTTTGGCTGAGGGGAGACCGACAGTAAAGCCAGAGATGTGTGTCCTGTTTTCAGCACAGACCCAAGCCTTATGCAGAAGACAACCTTGTACACTGCCAAGGAACAGTGGAAAGTTTATCTAGCGCTGTATTTTATAATCCTGCCACTCAGAATGCATGTGTGGTAGATCTATTTTGGTAGGGTTGATCTGATGGCAACATACGGTCAAAGTGGTTGAGCTTGGCTAGATGGATGTTTTCTTTCCTACGGAACAGTGTGAAAGAACATTAAGTTGGGTCTTTTATGGCATTACTTGAAGGAGTTGAAGTTAATTGTTCCCTGTAGCATTTGATAGAATACACGGAGGCCAGAAGGAATGAATAATTTACTTTTTGACTGTCAGCTGTGGTGGAAAAATGAGGTGAAGCTGGATTCGTGATTTGCAGATCAGTTCATCAGCACCGGAACTTGTCAAAACATAATTTCAGCTTGTTAATTTTAGTGAGTTATTGACTCCAAAGGAAATTATAAAGGTTTGTGGAAGGAGCACAAAACAGTGATTTACAGCGAGCGCTTTAGAGCTCGATACTTCTTTTTCATAAGGAAGATTTCCTGGAGCTTCCTGCTGTTCCAAGTGAACGCGCCCCTGCTCCTGTAATGGCTGCCTCGTTGCAGAAGTAGAGGTTTAATCACGCACCATCAAATTCTGTTTTCAAATTTAGAGTTAAAACAGCCTTTCAGGCTGAAGTTAACCCGCTCGCTTTCATTTCAGCACCGCAGAGTGGCAGGTAATGATTGTGCGTGCTGGGTTTCTCTCATTAACATGAATAGGTTGGAATTGCAGCTTCTGCCAGAGCGCAGATAATTAAGGGGTGCTTCAAGTGTGACTTTAAACAAAGAAATGGAGATTCCAAGGAATTGCACACAGTGGGGGAATCAGTGTCTTGCAGCAGAGACCAGGTAAATGACTGAGGGAGTCCAGATCAGCTGATAGTCAAACATAAAACCTTTTCAAGCTTGTTAGCTAATCTCATCCATAAAACTAACTGCCTATTCTTCATGGATGTTAACCCGCTTATACTAATGTTTTAAGGTAAAAAGCCTACAAAAGGTGAAAAGATACCTTTGGAAAAGAATAATACATGAGCCTTTCTGCTGTAATTGAGCAGACCCATGGGCTGATTCAGACACTGATGTTCCTGATGTACAGCAGGTCATGATCAGTCACTGCTGGTGAATATGGCTCACCCACCTCATCCTAAGCGAGATGTTGGGATTGAGGACTTCCAGATTTCTATGCCAGCGTGTGTATTTTACTGTTAAAAAAGCAGTGGAGTCTTGGGATCCAGCTGTTCTTCCCATTGCTTTTGGAAGGGTACAGCAGGGAGGTGCTTTTAGACGCCTCAAAGCACTCTTACAGGTGTTCTTGTACAAGAATGCTTAGGACCTGCTTTTCTTTAATGTTATGGAGGGGCTTGATGTGGGAGAAAGTTGAGATGTTGGCTCTCATAGGAATCAAATCCCCAGCAGTGTTCAAGGCCAGGTTGGATGGGGCTTGGAGCAAGCTGCTCTAATGGAAGGTGTCCCTGCCCTTGGCAGGTCTTGGAACCAGTGAGCTTTAAGGTCCCTTCCAACTCAAACCAGTCTGGGATTCTATGAAGCCAGGCTTTCTTGCCTTATGGATGTTGTGAGTAGATTAGAGGTGGGAGTCAGCTCTTCCTCACAGGACTGGGAGATAGCTGTCAGAAGTGTGGAAAGGGCCCTGACTCTGAAGCCAAACAGCTGGTTTGGTAGAGAAGCAGGGATGGAGGAACACATGGATAGAGGCGCAGCTGAAGTTGCTGGCTAGGAGAAGGGACTTTCTCCTCAGCTTTCTGAGTGGGTATCAGCAGGGCAAGATGCCTTTGTCAAGGTCAAGGAATGTGCTGTAATTGAGTTGTGAGACGAGTGGTCCCTGGGTGGGAGCTGCTGCATGTGGCTGGGTAGGAAAGGCTGTTCTTTAAATGTGATACAGAAAGAATCAGCCGACCTTTGATGGAGCCTGGCTGCCAGGGTCTCCAGTGGTTTGGTAAAAGCACGTTTGCTGAGTGTATAGAGGTGAAGGGAAGATGGGGAGGCAGATGGGAAGGCAGCTGGAGAGACAGGCGCTGGGAGCCTGGGAGAGAGGTGCATGTACAGGGCAAGGGGAGTGCAGGGTGGGCAGGGGGTCACAGGCATGTGCATTGTGGTGATGGACCTGGAGGGCTAATGCGCTGTGTTGATGGAATGAACAAAATCCCAAGTAATTCTCTGCCTTTGAGGATGCAGGGAGCTTGTACAGAGCTGGGAGAACGGCAAGGCTACACGATGAGGAGAGCTTGGCCCGTTGTTGCTCTTCTGCATGTTCCCTCCCACCGGTTTGGTGAAATCCAGAAGGGCTTTAGCGAGGGAGGAGGGAAATACTGGGGTCAGTTTGCTTTGCAGTTATTTTGGAGCTGCCTTCTGGTGGCTGTGGCTGCAGTTGGGTGGGTGGGCACTGAGAGAAGGTGGCTTTAACAGAGGGGTTCTCCTTGGAAAACCAGATCCACCTCTCTGGGTGGAACCAGCTCTTCCTCCTGCGTCCCGCTTTCAACCTCTGATTAAACTTCTCGCGTTTGAAGAGGAGGTGACTTCCTGAAGAGGTTGATGGTGTGTTAGTGACACCGCTTGGAGTGGGTGTTTCTGCTGTTTCCTTTATCAGTGCTATTGAGATGGAGCTTTTCTGTGGTTTCCTTTCTCAAGCTCTGCATAGGAGCTGTAGGAGCTGGGGAATTGTTCTCTGCTTTGCTGCTAGTTTACCCTGGTACATCTTCATGCAATTGCTGCTTGGCAGGATCTTCAATATATGTAATCTCTCAAAGAAATATTCTTGAGTTGGAGGTGAAAAGCTGCAGTAGTGATTTGGGGGATGCGTTTCTCCCTTCTGTGTCCTTTTTTGTTGCTGTTGTTAAGATCGATATTGAATAAGTACTCTCTTGAAAAGACTGATGTTGAGGTGGCCAGAAACAGTCAACAGCAGACAGCAGGGGAAGCAGCCCTGACATGGCTGGGCAGAGGAAAGTGAGCATCCATCATGCTCTCAGTTCATTAGAAACATAATGTTTGAGGAAATTAAAGCACGCTGCAGAGTTGCTTGGGGCTTCTTTCCCATGACCATGCATATGTTCATGCTTTATTTGCAATTACTCTGTTGTTACGTATGTTTGGCTCCTAGCAAGCACATGAAAATCTAATGTCAGGCTCAAACTGCGCCTCCTTTATTTATAAGCAGCTTTACTTTTGCAGGATGCTGATAGAGCATGCGACAGAGGCATCTTGTGATAGACTGTTTCAGGATAAGGTGCCAGAAATGAAGAGGCAACATGTTATGTGATTAAACAACTGAGGCGTTCTGACAGATGTTTGCCTGACAGAGTTTGCTGGAGAAGCAGTGATGCTCAGATGTGGTTAGTGCTTGTGCATGGCTTTGTGCCTCAGATGCAGGAGAGGCGTTAACAGCTGCTGGCTCATGCCATCCTGTACGACCCCTTCCCACATCTGTGGGCTTTGTGGTGTGCATTGGGCAGTGCCTAGGGAGGCATTTCATACTATCATGGAACAGTCTGTGTTGGAAGGGACCTTAAAGCTCATCCAGTTCCAAACTTCCAGGGACACGTTCCACTATACCCAGCCCAGCTCTCAGCCTGGCTGCAGCATCTCCGTGGCCTCCTCTGGACTCACTTCAACAGCTCCGTGTCCTTCTTGTGTTGTTGAATCCAGGACTGAAGAGAGGTTACCCCGGACTCACTTTTGGATCTCTGGCTTATGGCTCTGTTTCATGTTGTACTTCAGAACGTTCATACTGGTTTCAGTGAAGGCTTTTAACATACACCTTGCCAAAAGAAAATCACAGTGAAGGTCTTCTTGCCTTTGGCTTTGTATCCACCCACTTGAATTCCCAACCAGATGCTTTTGTGCTTTCAGGGCAGTTTATGCTGGGGCTCTGACAATTTTTCAGGATTCAAATAGCTTTAATTTGAATTCAAGATAATACAGCTAGGACTTGAAAAGTTGCAGTTGGTTATTGCTTATTTCATAGAAGCGGCAGAAAGGCCATAAATGTTTTGTATTTGGAAAAGAAATAGAAATGCATTCAGAGCTGTCCGAGCTGCTCTGTTGTGTGTTTCTTTTTCCTCTCGCATTAGTAGAGCAGGATGGACCTTTTTGTGGTATGTAATCAAGTTGGAAACTTGTTTTGAGTCAGACTGTAAAGGTGTAATCCCCTTCAGGGATTATGGTGTGCTTTGCATATTGTCTCCAAGTGCTTATCCGAGGATTCAATGGATGCTTTAAGCCTGCTGCAATCTATAGCACTTTGGAAAGCCTTCATTCATAAAAATGGGTTTTAACAGCAGCTTTGCAAAGACCGAAGGAATGCAAGAATGAGGAACATCATCAATTGCCCAGGAAGACATCATGCTTCTGGCATCTGCAGTGATGAACCATGACTGCGCCTACCTCATGTGCTATACACTTGGGGCTTAGCTCACCCCAAGAAGGAGCAGCAGGGTGGATTCTTCATGAACAGCTGTGGACTACTGAAGGTGCAGAACTTGGGCAGTTCTCACTCGAGTTTGCCCCCTTATGTTGTGCAGATTTGGAAATAGGGTGAGTTTAGAACCAAAATACCCAGGGATTACGTCCCACAACTGAGTGAAACATTAGAGTTTTCTCCTCCCTCTCCTCAGGAGCCCGAGCAGTATTAGCTCTCCGTAGACTCCTGCTGCATCCTTCTGTTAAGCCATCTCCCCAGCTCACTGCATGAGTCAGTGCACCTCTAACAGAAGGAAGAAAGGGTGTATGTGTCATCCTGGAGTCTGCCAGTAACCTGAACCTGGATTTTGCTGCAGGAGCACTGAGGTGAAGTCTTACGCCAGCAGTGTGTGCCGGGGATGCTCCTGTCCAGGAGGCAGAGCTGTTCTCCCGTGGCCCTGTTAAATTGCCAGCTGCATTAACACAGCAAAGTTCAATGCATATGATGCTGTCTGCACATTTGCCAGGTCGGACTCCAGACCTGTTCAGCCTTGAAAGCGGATGTTTGGTCACAGGTATGAAAAATACTCCAGATCTTCTCTCTTCTATGCTTGCAGAAGTCAGCAACCCTTTGTAAAGCTGTAAGGCATTGCTGAAGTGCCTTTTGGTATGTATCTATTGGCAACTGTCTGATTTTCATCAGTGGGACTCGGTATTTTAGCAATGAATGGCAAGATTGTGAGTCTTTGCTTTCCTAGGCCAACTCTCTGCTCATAAAGAGTTGTGTTGAGTAAACCAACCACGGTTTGCCAGTAAGTCTTATTTAGGTAACAAAAGTTAATGTGTTGCATTAGGTCTATTTATTCTTGTTTGCATGGGGTGGAAGATAGTTCCTTCTACATCTTTCTTGTGCTTAAGAGGATTAGATGTGGCTCCGCAAAGGTGCGGGCAGGATGGTGGGGAGTCAGGAAGGTGGGACAACGTGTGCTTGCAGCGCTGCTTATGCCATAAGCATTGATATAAAAGAAATCTCTGCCTTTATCCCGCTGTGTTTTTGTTGAAGGAAGCACATTTGTTCTTTTGACTGGGCTGTGAAAGAATGCTAAATTATTGCTTCATCTTACAAAGGCATTTGGTGCTCAGAGTGGCGAGATAACATAAAGGCTAAACAAGTGTAAAAGATTTAAGCGTTTCTAATTTATGGCACAGCGCTCCCAGGGGAATATTGCTCACAAAGACCTGCAGCATCTTTTCCTATTGAATGAACGGATTAACGATGGCAAATTCTGCCGGGTTAGGGACGTGTGTGAGGCCACTCCTCCTTGTTGGCCGGAGGAAATACTTCAACTGGAAGAAGCCATCGTTTCCTTGCGGCTGCTTTGGATTCTGCTTTTCCAGTTGAGAGAGCAGGGTCTTTTTCAGGGATAGTTTTGGAAAATATTTAATTAAGCAGCTCTAATGAGGGGCCATTATAACTGCAAATGGAATTATTGTTATCATCATTTCAGCTGTTAACATTTTAAGGGCAGTTGTTCACAAACCGTTCAGTAATTAGGGCCCAATTCACTGTGGAAAAATCAGAGTTGAGCTGCTGCGGCAAGTGTCATATGGAAAGGAAGTCATCCTTCCCTGGATGGGCAGTGGATGCATGGATGCATCGCTTTTCCATAACATTGGCTGCCTTTGGTGCAGCTGGTTGGGATCATGGTGTGATGTGGGTTGCTGTGGTCTTTGTGTGATCGGCTTATTTGCCATCAGGAGTACAGGGGATTATGTCACGGTCCTTTAATTGTGCAGAGCAGAGGTTTGGAACAGAGCTATGGAGACTTGTACTTGTGGCACAGCTGCTCTAATGGTCATGATCTGCAGGAACTCTGTGAACATAGTGGTATCATGACATTAATGGCCAGGTGAGCCTCTTAACCTCAGAGGAAATTAAACAGCACCAGGAGGGGAAAAGCACAAATTGCCTTTCTGTTCTTGGTAAGCAGCAGCACCTTACGCAGCTGGATGCAAATTGTTTGTACTTAAGGGATGTCTTCAAATGCAGCTCTGCAGGGTTGCTCAGCTGCAGCTATAGTTAGAGCTGCGGCTATAGATAGCATTAAATTTCTTTAAGTGCTAATAAAGTGAAGTTTGGCATTACTTTAGAGCGAGTCTGAGTTGTGGTGCAGCTTTGTGCACCTCAGGTTAAAGCTCCTTCACAGTACTAAGGCTGGGCAGGTTAACGTGAGCTCTGTCAGTGTTTGACAGAGCAAGTGCTTTGCTTCCTCAGCATCCCTTCCCATGGCAGGGGGTTAGAACTAGATGAGCTTTAAGATCCTTTCCAACACAAACCATTCTGTGGTAAGCAGTAAATCCTCTTTCTAAGCCAGGGATGTGATGAATGTGCAATGCAGGATGTGCAGAGGGCAGGTTAAGAGGTTTAACTCAAGAATGGAGCTTGGTGGCAGCACAGAAGGGGCTCTGGGAAATGTCTGATGCCACATCTAAGCCCTGAGACTCTGAACGTTCTTGGATGTTCTCTTCGACTTTGGTAAATGTCTTCTCATTTAAGCATCATCCAGCTTCTGTTGGATCTATTCTGTTGGATCTGGGCAAGGCATTTCTTGGTTATCAAGTGGTTTGATTGTGAAGTCATTAGTGGCCTCAGAAGCACTGCTGAATGGCCATGGTGGTGATATCACAGCATCCCTATCCAATGACTCAGTGGGAACCTGCGGTCCTTTGTTCCCTCTTGGAAAGCAGGCCATGGGGTTAGGATCAGGACCCCTAGGCAGGTTTCTGGCTTAAGAGCTGGCTTCCCACCTGGCTTCTGTGCTCTTCTACAGAGCAGCTTTCCCATTTTGCATGTGGGAACCATGGATAAAATATAAACCTGATCTGGCCTCATGTTGCAGCTATGATAGAGCCAGGTAGTGAAGTGTGTGGTAGGCTTGGTCTGGAGAATGGTGTTTGTCTAAGGGCAGGGAAAGTTCATGTTTGATGCCACAAATAGTGGCTCATGGTGTACCTTGAACTACTGCAGAGACAGGATTAATGATGCCTTTGGAGACCTGTGAGCCAGTCAAGAGTCATGGTGGCCCCAGGATGTGTGCTGGGGTAAGGTGGAAGTCGGTACTGCTCTGCTTCCTCGCAGGCTCATTCCCGGAGCTGTAAAACCTGGTTTAGGTAGCATTTCCAGTCCAGGGAATAGCTGTCCATATCCTGGAGCTAACATCATGCTGCTTTGCCTTTGGGATGGAGCTGGGACAGGTTGAACAGCACCTCAGTGAGCACCGCATCTTCTCACCTCGTGGGCAGACTGTAGTTCCTTGGGCATCCCTCAAGCAAAGGGTGGTCTGAAGGTACTTTTGGGAGGGTTTGAACCTCAACTCCTCAACAAAATGTGATAAATCACGTGCATGCTCTGCCTCAATTTCTCCCTCTTAAGCATAGGAAGTTCTGCTTCTTGCCTTCTCTGTGTCAGGTACAAGCAGACCTGCAGTGCTGAGATTCCAGCTCTGGAGAAGCTGATGCTTATTCCCATTGTCAACCTGCTACCAAAGGAATTTATGATAATGAAGATATTTCTTGTGCAAAGTGCAGTACCATCGAGCAATAAACCCCGTAACTGCCTCAGGAATATTCCACATTAACCCAAACTATCAATTAGAGTTTGCGTCGAGGTTTGCCAGACGAAAAAAGGTGGTGCTTTCATGTGAAAAAATATTCATTATCTTCTTTCAAACGCACCTTAATTGCCAACATCAAAGTTATTAATCAAGCAATACATCTTGCAAAACTGGATGGGCTTATCCAGCGCGTGTGGAGTGGTTTAGGAAAGGTACAGGAGAGCGCAGGAGCCTTCCGGATCTAGCAAGGGAGTGCTGTTCAGGTGAATCCCTTCCTTATTCCCATGTACTTGGGGCATTTGTATTTCTCTGCTGGGAGTGGTCTCTTGCCTTGGATAAAATTCAGTTTTAAGAGTGCAAGTTGAGACCTGGAAATTGATTTTTTTTCAGTTCTGGTAAGTTGCTCAGAAATGGCTCTTTTGGGTAATGTGGTTGGTCAGCATTTAGGGCAAGGAGAATCTTGGGTCACCTCTCTTGTGAATCAGATGCTTGTTGGTTTCCTTTTGTTTTTCCTTCCCTCTCCTTTGGAGACTGAGATGAGCTCTTAGGCAGAAGCCCTGGCAGTGTTGAAGGCCAGGTTGGACACAGGGCTTGGAGCAAGCTGCTCTATGGAAGGTGTCCCTGCCCATGGAAGGAGTTGGAGCTGGAGGAGCTTTAAGGTCCCTTCCAACCCAAACCAGGCTGGGGTTCTGTGATTCAATAACTCGCCAAAATGAATGGTGAAAGCTATCAGAGAGAATGGTCCTCATGGTCCCAGGGCCCTCAGTACATCTGCACTGGTTGGTCTCCAGCTCATGCTGTGCCAACTGCACCTTCCCCTCTGGGTACCTCAGTGCACCCTCCCCAGGCAGAAACTCCTAATGTACTTAAAAACCCTTTTTGTGCTTTACCCTGATTTTGTTGCAGGAGTGAACTTGCCATGGTATCAGTGAATCTTGGTTTTCCCCCATATGATTTTAGAGAGTATTTGGCTCTGTTTCCCACCAGCTCTGGAGGAAACCGTTCCTCTAAAGCATTTTGCCTCATCAATTTGCAAAGACATCTTTATTGCCCTTGGTGGATCATAAAGGCTGCTTTCCAAGAGGGATGTTTACTGTAAAAGCTAATGAAGACATCATTGCTTTCCATGGCACCTAGTAGCTTGTTCTGCAGAAAGAGCGCTTGACTGTTTATGGCTGTATTTGAACTTCTCTGGGTGTGTGTTTCTGTGCATTCCATTCAGGTTGTTAATGGTGAAGTTGGATCAAAGGCAGCGCTGTGGAAGCTGGAAGGGCTTGCTTGCAGCAGGCAGGGAGGATGCCTGGGAGCTCCATTTACTCTCCAGTTTTTCTTCCAATATCGTGTGCATCACTTAAAATCAGACATTTAATAATGAAACCGTTTTCTGGGGGTGAGATTTCCTCTCCCTCATCTCAGCGCGAGGAGGAAGAGTGTTCCCAATTACACTTTTATGACTATAGATTTTCCACTTCGTGTTCTCAGGAGCATGGAAACATGATTAATGTAGAAGATTGTCAAACAGCATTAATCACTGTTGATTTCTTATCGATTCCTGCCCTCGCCTGTACTCACAGAGCTGGTGTGCTTGCACTGGCAGCTCAACTTCTGTGCAGTGAATAAAACATCACACCTCTACTGATGCCCTCTGGCCCTGTGGTTTGAAGAGCCAGGGAGCTGCTCATCTGGGATTATTGGGAAGCTTTAGTCAGAGCAGGGAGAAGTAACGGGACGAGAGGATAAGTGTATTTCATTTGACGCCGTTGCTTTGCTGTTAGGTGCTCTAAACCATGCACGCAGGACAAGTGGTTTTACATCTAATGTATGTCTTCAGCCAGGGTGGCCTTTGCGAGACAAAAATGACATAAGGTGAACAAACTGCTTATTAAGGTAAGACAATGAAGGCCCAATTTTAAAAGGTTAAGATGTACTAGAAAGTATCAGTGCATCCTCCAAGTCATTAATGCTATACAGAATGCACAGCGTGTGGTATTTTGAAAGGCCACTGTAACCTTTTCAAGCATGAAGCATGCTAAAAGGAATCTATTTCCTTACTGCCTTGAAAAGGGAAATCAGTCTTAAAAAGCTTTAGTTTTTATTTGTTTAAAAAGAAACCTTTCCTTGGAATGTAAAAAGAGAGGGAGGCTCCTTAAACCAAAGTGAACAGTGAGCTATCTGCTGCAAAGGAGCAGTCCTGCACATCCGTAAGTGCCGTTCGATGTGAAATTTGGGGTTTTTAAAGGGAAAATCCATCTTACTGTTACAGTTTTTCCCCAAACCCCTTACCTGGATTTTGAACTTCGCACGAGCTTGTTTTGTCTCTGTTCAAACAAGCAGAACACAGTGGGTGGACAAGGGTTGTGGTGTGGCATCTCTCTGCATCCACGTGCAGCCTTAGCAGTGGGTAGGAGGCTGTAGAGCAGAGGAGCAGGAGGCAGCTTCATCCTGCTGCGTGTGAGCGATGTCCTGGGCTGCAGCATCGCAAGCATTGCAATGGCAGATAGAGATGAATGCATTTGGAAGTCTTGTGTTCAGTTTAGGGGTAAAAATAGGAAGGGAGGAATCCAACAAGCAAGTTTTCAGGCAGACAGGCTACAAAGACCTGCAAAAGGATTACTGTATTCCTGAGAGCTTGTCTGGTATATTGAGTTAGATTGTTTGGGCTTACCTAAAGGCTGACAGCTCCCTGCAGAGTGAGTCTTGCTGTCCTGTGCTGTCATGCAGCAGCACCACCACTCCTGCTCGACAGGTCACTGTGCTTCAGAACCCATCACTTCTTATTACCTGCCAGTGCCTGAGAGCAGAGCAGCCTTCCCTCCTGCCCTGCGGGTGCTGCAGCCCTGTGCCCAGCCCCTCGGTGCTTTGGGGGCACAGAGGTACCTGAACAGACAGCAAGTGAATGGCCTGCTGCCCCACATTGGATCTGTTAAGGTGCGTTGGGCAGGACCATACTTTGAGTGCTATGCGAGTCCAGTTGTGACTCCTATTGTTTGCATGGTACAACTTGAGGACTGGTTTTTGGGGAATATGCCCACTTCGTGTTTGCAATTCCATTAACAGAGAAGCCTCTTCAGACTCGAGGAAGCCCCTGAGTTGCCTTTTGCTTAAGTCAGCTTGCCTGTTGGATGGCATCATTGACAGAAACAGTTGGGCTTTGCAGCAAACATCTTGCTTCTGGTGCTGAGGAGGCCTTCATGAAGCAAGTTAACCAGATGTAAGTTTGGATTTAAGCCCTCTGGGAAGTACTCCTTAGAGACCATCTTGCTGTAAGTTAAATATGAACACTATGAAAGAACAATACGAGTGCTGCTCGGAGTCTGTCCTTGGCATCTGTTGGCTAAATGGCCTCTACAGCTCCAGTTCCACTTAGCTCAGGTGAAGCTCCTAATTGCAAGATGCTTTTTCCTCCTCACTCTTCAGCCTTCGACTCTTGCAGGGTCAGTGGAATTAAAGAGCAGGGTTTTGCAGGGAGTGCTGCTGCTTGTGAGTCCTGAAAGCTGCTCAGGAAAAGGAGAGGTTTTGTGTGCAGAGGGAAGAGATGAATTCAAACATTCTGTCTCCTTTTGAACGCAGAGAAAGGAAGTTCTTATGTTTGGATGATCTCATTCAGCAAGTGAAGGGTGGATGAATGATGTGCCGTGTGCTGGGGGTTGCAGTATGTGTGGCATGGGAGCAGGCTGGTTTGCTTTCCTGCTTGGATAGGGGGGATTTTGGTCTATCTGGGGTTTGTCCAAGTGTGGGATTTGATTCACAAGCTGGGTTGTGCTGTTGTCACCCATGTTGCTCTTTCCAGACATTACAGCTCCATCGCCCACCTCGAGTTCCATCTTCCTGAAAACCAGTAGCAATATCAGTGACCTGTTTGGGACTCCTGTGGGACTGCTCCTGATGTGACACATTCAGTGATGAGATCATAAAAGGGGAGTCTAGAACATGCAAGGAAGGGACAAAGCAAGGATCTTGGCAGCTCACCAGCCTCGCTATCTTTCTTGGCTGAGACTTGCGAGCATCAAGTTGCACTCCTGTGTGGAGGAACAGTGGTTTAATGTTTGATAGTGATCAGATCAGGAGGAGATCAGAGCACCAGGCATCCGACAGGTTGTCAAACCTGTCACTTCCCAGCCTTTTCTTCCCCTTGACAAGGTTAGCCACCGAGTGACAAGGGTATTGCTTTGCCAGGATAGCAACAGAGCCTTTAAGAGGAGGAAAAAAGCTTTCAGAAATTAGTTCAGCTGCTTTCCTCATATCGTAACATCTCTGCGCAGAGCTGCGTTCTCAGGTGTGCCTTTGCAGTGACTTTGAGTCTTTTCCTTTCTCCGCTTCGCCTTTACTGGAAAAACAAGAGCACACAGCACCTTTCTCACAGGCTTCAGTCTCTTGTTGTGTAAGACGTGGTTGGGCTGCAAGCAAGGATCTGCAGCATCTGATGTGGTGGCTTCTGGAGTGGGATGGACATCTGCATCTTGAGGTCCAGGTACACCCAGCCGTGCAAGTGCGCCTTTGGTGACGCTGGTGTTACAGAAGAGGAGACTTCAGGAAGTGATGAGTTTCATGGCTGGACTGGAGAGGTTTATCACTTGATCCCTTCCTCCGGTACCCACCCATGCCTCTCAGCATCCTAAAGGGGTGAATATGCCACAATCTGTCCATCTACTCTGCTCTTGTGAGACCTCACTTGGAGTATTGTGTGAAGTTCTGGTGTCCTCAGCATAAAAAGGACATGGAACTGTTGGAACAAGTCCAGAGGAGGGCCATGAGGATGATCAGG
>JASSUY010031440.1:0-48565 GCA_032466535.1 Forpus xanthops | reverse complement strand
ATCTGATCAATTCCAATATATCAGGGAATGTTTTAGGGAATTCTGCTGTAAACTCTGATGAAAACCAAGAGAAGGAAAACAAGGGGAGAAAAAAAAGAGCAAAGCCCAGGCTGCTGGCATGCTCCTGTGGCACTAGGATTCAGAAAAGCCTAATGCTTTATTCTGCATGGTGTCCCACAGCCCTGTGTCCTGGTGTCTCCCGCTTGCTGCTTGACAAAATCTGTGGTTTCACAGCACATTAATCTTGGGAGCCGCATGCCCTTATTGGAACCAATTGTTCCATCTTTGAATGGTGCAGCCCAACTTTCTGATACTTGTCTTACCACATCTGTTTTCAGATGTGCATTATGATCATGAAACTGATCCTGTGAAAAAAAAAAAAAACAAGATCTTCGCTATAGAGATATGCAGAGACATTAGGAAAGAGAACAAAACCTTAACTAAAAAATATTTACCTAGTGAGAAAGTGAATAATTGGCTGCCTAAGAATGGGAAGATTCATGGGATGGGAATTCCTGTTTTCCCTTTCAACAGGATAAGGGGCTGGAGATAAAATGAGTGGAAGCTGTACCCTGAAAAAGTGTGAGAAAAGGGCTTCTGGAATCTGAGAAATAAACAGTCCGATGAGGGAGAACTGCAGAGTTTTGAGGATGGTGACAATTTCAATTTGATGCAAACATCTGTTCATGTGCTTTGGATTGAAATAATCAAACACCTGCACTTCCATGTATGTGCTCATGCTTGCTAATGCCTTTGTTCTAATGAGTTTTCTGGGTGCACACTCCAGGATGGGTGTTTATGCGCATGGCTTAGAATTATTATTTATAGGCTGTAGGTGTTTGCACCTGCAAAGTGCAGGTGCCTGCTTGAATGTGTGTTCTTACAAGCAGCTATGCAATGTGTTTCCCTTGGTCTCTGTAGAGGTCTGCCAAATCAATCACTAATATCTCTGTCTTATCCTTCCCATCTATGGAGTAGAATGATAAAACTCACATACCTCAAAAAAGGCGTTAGATGTTAATTAATGCATTTCCAACATTATCTGAGGACAGATGCTATGATTGTAGAGCATTATTTTATAGTAAAGTTACTTATGAGTATAAATCTTTCCAGAATTAGGGAACTAAAGCCAGCAAAGACCTAATAGGCTGTGGAGTCTTTCCGTTTACCAGCAGTCTGTGTTTTACTGTTTATTTATTGCTGACTCTTATTTTGCCTTTAAGCCAAACACTATGGGTTACTCATATAGCATATGCTTCTTCACTCTGCACATAAGTAAAAGCAGTGATCTCCAAATCAAGAAAATATTATAATGAAACTTGACTGGGGATGCCTGAAGTGGTACGTATGCTCACACTGCGTAGACACAGAGGTCTGTGTGCACACCACTTTCATGTAAAAGTAGGAGTTTGGTAAATGGAGTGGATTACTGGGATTTCATTAAAAATTAAATGTACAATTATTTAGATGAATTTTTCACATATGCTTGTGGGCAAACAATTTTTGATTAGTTGTTGACATATAGTACACACAGTGCGTGTGTGTGTGCGTGTGCACATGTATATTTACATGCACGATATATAAATAAAATACAGTAATGTAGTGTTAGGGAAGTCCACTGGTAGTCATTAATTTGACAAGTCTCATATATGGGAAGAGCAGTCTTCCTCAGACTGAAAAATTGTTTTTACTACACCACATTAAGACTTATTTATCCAATAAGTAGTATAAGAGCTCAAGACCAAGCACAGCTCATCCCAGCTCATTTTATCTGTCTCTTTGAAGAAGTTTCTCTTCCAAAGGATGCTGTGTAAGGAAAACCATGCAGTGCCTTTTTTAGCTGTGCCTGTCACTGGCCTGGGGTTGTGGGATTTACATCAGTGGAAGGAACTTTCTCAGTTTGATTTTAATTAGAAATCAGGTGTTAAAGCTGGGGAAAAGATTTGTAAAGATCTGAAGTGTCTGAAGAGGAGCGGCTTGAACAACACTGTATTAGTCATGAGGCAAGGAAAGAAGAATGTTGTCATGATTTGAAAGTAACATTGTTCAGTAAACGAAGATGTGTGAAGCACTTGCTAAACTAAATTAGTTCCGAGATTTGGTGCACATTTGTATAATTCTGTTCATTGAAGCTTTGAACAATTGAAAAGAAAAACAGAAACACATCTATTAAGAAAAAAAAAGCCCACAACTGCTTGAATTACATTCTGGTGGTGTTTATCTGCAGTGATTCAGCTGCCATTTTTCATAGACAGAATAATTAATGGACACAAATAAATGAATACAAATAATCCAGTGTAAGTTCTACCCTGAATCCTATTTGGCGGTGCCGCTGTAATGAAGACTTTGCTTTAGCTCATACAAACTGAAGTTGTAGGAAAGGTTTAGGACCATGTGCCTCCTAAATCTTCTAAGGAGGCTGTTCCTCAATAGATGACCTTTTTCTAATGCATGGATTCAGTGTGGAGAAAAGGTAAATCTTGTGGCTTGAGTGTCCCCTGTAGAATATCAGTAAGTGTAGCCGTATACTTTCTATTACAGTATCTTGTGATTAATTCTTCTACGAGTTGATGCTCCCACCTCTTCCTGGGGAAGTGGGATTACTGTCTGCACTCTTGGGTGATGTTCTCAACTCCTTTAATACACCTCTGACGTTTACCTGTCTATCTAGGATCTTTACCTTGGTGCCGTTACACTTGTTGCTGACTTACTCAGTTAAGAAGTACGTATAGCACCAGCATTGCCAGCTGCAGTCCCAGGCTGGATCATTACTCCAGATTTGAGGTTAATCAACTGCAAATTCCATTAGCTTCATACAGAGTGAAAATAAAGAACAGACGGTCTCACATGTGAGCCAGAAGTCAGGTGCAGCACAATACGGCCAGCCTTCAGGTAGAGGCATTTTTTTCCCTTCAGCTAACACCTCTAAGACCAAAGGATCACATCAGAGATTTTAATGGAGATTTTTTTAGACTCCTATCCTTTCCTCCCCTTTCTCTCTGCTTCCGGTTGCTAACATCATATTTTCACTTGATTCTGGTGGAACTTTCTCCTCTTTTTTTTTCCTCTAAACACTATAGAAAATCATTGTTAGGAGTTATATTCTCAGACATCTGTGCTTTACCTACTTGTTGATTGTGCTGGCAACTTGCTTTATTGTCCAAGGAAGCGCTGTGTGAAATTGGGAGGGTACATGTGAGAAGTTTGCTGTTGAAGACCCATTAAGATCCCAAACTTGCAAATGCTGACAAATGCACCTCGTGAGCTCTGCTATTGATTTCAATAGGACTCACAATAGCAGAGCAGGACACACAGGAGAGCAGTAGCAGGGACCAGGCCTAGACACTTCCCTGCTGCTTTTATACTGTGTGCTGTCTCCCTGCTCACCCCTCAGATAGTGCTTTTGCTTGTCATTGGTGGCTGTCTTACGAATGTGTTTGAAATCTGTTTAATATTCCTCTCCTTTTTGCATGTACTAGTCAATATTTATAGAAATCAAAAAAAAAAGTAATCTTGAAAATAGTGCCTCTGATACATCTCAATATTCTACAGCAAAAGTTTTCCAACCAAGGGGAAGAACTGTAGGAAAGTCAGATCCGTAGCTAGAAGTTGAGATGCTGCTATGCACAGAGTGCATGGCACTTCCCAGGCTGAATTCTGGCAAGTTGCATCAGCACTGGGTTTGCCAAAGTTTGTGTGCTGTGGCTTTTCCCTTTTCTTTGCATCTATATATCTTCACCCAGTTTTGGTGGGGAAGGGAGGTGTCTGCATGTGTGTATGTGTGTGTATCTCCCTATATACATATGTTAGGTTATCACTGGCATGCCATTACAAAAGGTTAGGGAAAATATTGCTGCCAACAGAACTGAAGATTAAATAATTCAATTTCTGGGAACTGTAAACTAACAATCATTGTCACAAATGGGCCCTTTCTCATCATAGTTTGTGGAGGAATGAAAGATGCAATTGTCTGGAATTGATGAATATGGGATCCATGCTGGCTTCAGGGTCAAAGGTGACTTCATGCAAAGGTCCTTTTCTCTCTGGCACTGCTTCCTTTGTATAGCATAGCTTGGCAGCTATCTCTTTGCACTTCGGCTACCTGCCAATGCAGCTGGTACTGTGCAACTGTCTGGTACAGACTACAAAGCATCACTCAGCAACCAGCAGCTCCGCATGGGGCCCCTTTTCTAGCATGACAAAGAAAGATGGGCTATACATTCTGCCATCTATGCCCATTAAAAAGACTCTTAAATTGCATTACTACAAGTTATTGTTAATTATGTAGTAGTCACTGGATCTCTATGATGCTTGTAGGGGTTGATAATCTTTACTGTAGGCTGGCAGTATAAGCAATCAAGAGGGAAAAATCAGTATTTTGTAGTGTAAAAAGTAAGTACTAATGCAGTAAGTTGCTTATGTGTAGCCATATGAATGAAAACTTCATTTGGTTTCTGTACGCCCCAGGTTTGTGGCATATGCAGGAGCGAAACTGATTGAACTAGACAAATTACTTGTGAAGTTGTGTCCTTATAGTTTCAATATTCATGTTACAGTGAAGCCTGTGAAGTGTTTTTGTTGGTAAGCATTTATCCTGAAAGCTTTGCTGGTTGCTAAAATGTGCCTTGAGCTGAAACTGAGATGGAAGAAAACAAAGTTCCTTGGCTACAGTCAAATAAACAATTTCAGTTTAGAAATCCTAAAACTAACCAGTGTTTAAACAACAGGATTCTGATCAGGAAAGTGGCATCACTGGCAGGCTGACAGGACACTGATTATCCTGAATACTTTTTTTTTCTCAGTAGTTCATTTTCTCCCTGCTCTTAAGAAATCGTTTGTAGTGCTTCCAACAAAAAGAAAATCTTTGTCCCTCCTAAAGCTGAGGTCCTGGTTGTCTCCTGAGGAATGGCCAAGCTACTTCTGTTCCTCACTGATGAATTGTATTGCAACTAAATCTGCGGGCCTAATTCCAGTGGATGTTTTCCAACTTCTGTAAGTCCATCAGTGTTAACATAAATAGCTGGAATAGCTAATTTGGGGCAAGCTTGGATTCACCTTCAATGAGACTTACTACATAGATCCAAGTTACTTGAACTTAAATATCTTTGGCCAAATGCTTAGCTTCTGTCAACTGACACAGCTCTACCGAAACTAATGGAGATGTGGCAATTTATTCCTCCTGAGTTTTCCATGATATATTTTTTCCTAAGATTTCAAGGAAAATTCTGTAAAGAAGATGGTGGGATTTGTTTACTCACAAATGGGGTTTTTTCTCCCCTTTTTTCCTGCTTTCTCTGCACTATTTATGATCTTGCACTTGCCTCCTGGACAGCTGGCAGGCATCCTAAGATGTACACCAAATTCTGGGGAGGAAACAACACCATTTCTGCATAGTAGCACTGCAGGAGCTGCTCTGTTGAGCCTCTTTTATTTCCTCTTTTGTTCAAATTACACAAAAATCTGAGAGACACAAGATACAACAGGAGGAGAAGAGAGCCTTCAGTCTTCAGTTTCTCTCTTTCCTCCTTGTGTCTAATATTCCTTTTCTTGCCTTGTTCCGATATCGGCTATTTGAAATAGTTATATATAATTTAACATTATACAAAAGTATTGTCATATCAAACATAGTGAAATGGATTCCAAAAACACCATCTGGTATTTGGGAATGCACTGTGAGTTGGGAACGTGAGAAGAGATATTCTTTGCCACTTTGCTTGGGACCCAGCCATTAGCAGTGTAATTGCCAAGAAAAGGTGACAGGCTTCAGACTTAATGCAAGCGGGGTTTTTTTTTCCCCTCTCTCTCTTCCTCAGTCTGTTAACTCTATGAGTCCTAAACTCAATGCAAAATGCACTATACGGGCAATGCAATAGCAAAAAAACCCAATAGGCTCCCTTAAATTAAAAGGCAGGGCAGAAAATTAAAACAGTTACAGAGCTCCTATAAGAAGACTAGAATAAGTGAAAGCAAAATAAGCTTGTCGAGGGGAGGAAAGGAAACAAGACATGTATGCTTTAAAGCTGCAGTGTGCCACACAGAATTGTGCTCTTAAGTAGTGGATTTGTAATGATTAGAGTTTCCCAAGCTTTATCCAAAAGCTCCTTTGAAAGCCATCATTAGTTTCCTCTAATCCATCCAAAATTGCAAAATGCATATTGTGAAGGTCATCTGTGATCATTCTAAACCTGGTTTATTTGATGTTATCTCACTTCCTCCTCCATACCTCCATCTATCCCTTTAAGGAGTGGGGGGGGGGGAGAGAAGAGAGAGGGTTTAATAAATTAAAATCTCATATTGATTTCTATGGGAATATTATTCTGATGCGTCAGAATCCAAAGGGCATGCACAGTGCAGTTTATATAACTTCACGTTGCTAGACTGTATGCTACTGTTGGCAGGTGTAATTCTAATAACTTTTGCTAATATTTCTCACCTGAGAACCAAATCAAACATGAGGGAAGTGCAAAATCAGAGATATTTGAACAAGGATCAAAGTCTCTATTACATGCAGGCAGGCAAATAAGCTTCGCAGCAGAGGATGAAAACAGGCGAGTAGCATGGAAAGGTTTTAATCTTTATTGATTTCCATCTAACATTTGAATGACTGCCTTATATTAATTCTGAACTTAAAAAAAAGGCCACATTGATTTGTTTCAGTATGTCAGAAATGGCGATGCTACAATAGATCTGCTATTAAATTATACAAAATAAAATGATTTCTGGTGGGTGTATCTAATGCTTGCCAAATTAGATGAAATGAAAGCTAACCCTCTTAGTCTAGCTGTTGTTTTTAAATATTTATGTCTTTAACAGACATTTGTGTATGCCATGAGGGGGACTAGAAACTCCTTTGCTATCAGTCAGCTTCTGTAGACATGCAAAATTCGTACAATCTCAGTCGCAGACTCACATGAAACGCTCGTCACTGCAAGTTCTTTCCATTTCTTTACACTAAGCTTTTGCCGATTCACCACGCTGCGTTTTGGCTCCTGTTAAGTATTTATTTACTGCGACTGCATTTCGCTGCAAATGAGTTCTGTGTGCAACATTCAGTCTACAAGGTGTAGCGCAGATTTTGTCAGCGAGGACTTCAACCCTTCAGTGCAGAAAAGGTGCTGGCAGGCCCATTGGGTGCCAGATTGCTTGAGGGACTGAGAGAGAAGCTGTGAGCCCAGCGCGTGCCCTCTCTGCTGCCGACCAGCCGCCACGAAGCTTTGTCCCGACAAAAACACCATAGAGGAAAATAAGTCAAACATCACAAAAGGATCTTTCTGTCTTTTAGGAGAGCGTGGGATTGGGGTGGTTTTACCCCAGCCCACCTCAACGTGACCTTCAGTGCTCTTTGCTTTCAAAAAGGCAGCGATGGTCTCCGATAAGTCTCTCATTTAGTACCAGGTTTCTTGCTTTGAAGCTTGTCAATTGAGGTAGTCCCCAATGCACTTAGTGTCCCAAAGCCTCCCGACTAAATAACCCAACCTAAGCATCTTGGAAGGAAGATAAAGTTCTGATTTTTATCTTACAAAAACAAACACACTTTTCAGCTAAAATCACTCTCTAATAGAGTGTTGTATTCGGAGTCTTGTTTGGTATCTGCTGTTCCAGCAGTGCTGGCTTTGGAAGTGTGGGTCTGCTTGGGACAAGGTGAGGAATGCATCCGACACATAGGAACACTGAGGTTTTGTGTGTACAGAAACCAACGCTATACAGTCGGTTCAGTGACAGAGGACAGGCCACACATGGGATACCTGATTTTCACTCAAAGAGTCCGGAATCGCAAACAAAATGTGTGTTTGCAATTTACTTTATGAAGGGGTTTACTGACCTATGAAAGCTTTCGTGTGAGATAAAGACCTTCAGTTCAAATGAGATGTGATAATGCTGCTTGTGTTACAGCTCTTCCTGTAAGAGAAATTGCAGAAATTCTTTTTTTTTGATTGTACTTCTCTTTGACCTTTTTCTATTGAGGGTATATTTTATTTAATGATTTTAATCAACAACTGCAGTAACAAAGAATTGGCTTCTTTAGTAAGTTAATATCACAAAAGTGTGTTTTAAGCCTCCTTTAAAGCAGCTGTACCCTCTGTGAACTAAAACCTGCTGCTGTGATTAGTAGCAGAAATACCTGTATTCAGTCCAGCTTCTTCCTTATTTGTATGCTCTGCACAGCTTGAGGGTACCCCTGGGACACCTTGGCACAAGCTGGAGCATCCCATTCCTGCCTTCATCCCCATGGCCCTGCCACCACCAGCCAGGGACTGGGTCCAGGCAAACGGACACTTTCTTGGGTGGTAAACTGCCAACTTTGGCAGCTTACAGCTTTTTATCACCTTAACAGGAATGTGCCACCCACAGCAATGTGGAATTATTAGATCTTTCCCATCATCTTTTTTCCTTCTGCATAGAGGGCTTTGCCTGTTTTCCCCTTCTCATTCTATGCCAGGCTGGGGTTTTGTTTTGCTCTCCAGTAACATGATGACAAACTGCAAATGAATAATCAGAAGTACTTAGAATTAAAATGGCAAAAATATTATTAGTTGCCCCCCCCATCTCTACTCCCGCTCTGCTCTCCCGATTTCCCCTCCCTTCTCTTTTGACGGCAGGCAGAGAATGCAGATGCCAAGGCAGCGGAAGATATTTTTAAGCAGGAGCATCTGGCTCCTTGGCAGACTTCACAGGCAGTTGGTTTGGTTGTTTTGGAGTTGCCTCTGGGTCTGTCACATGTTTTGGCATCTGACTGATTGTCTGGGCTGCCTCCTCGTATTGGACATATTTTTTCTTTGACTCACCTTTGATTCTGAATTGTCTTTATTTGTGTTTGCCAGTGAGCAGCAACTTCAGCTGATCCTGGGCTTATTTATATAGAAATAGTCCCCGTCTCTCCCGTCTGCGGTTCACAGGAGCCCCATCCCTGCTACCGAAGGTGCTTGCTGCGAGAGCAGCTTCCTTGGGATTTGGGTCAGGCTTTGAGCACTCCCTGGGAAGGAAACTATTCCTAGGAGGAGAATTTTCCTGCATCCAAATAGGCAGCCAAAAGCACAGAGACACTGTTCCCACTTTATGCTATATTTTTGTAGTCTTTTTTTTAAAAATACATATACATATCTATATAAGATTCTTATATTGGGGAAGGGTTTGTCTTAAAACAGCATTTTTGTTCGAATAGGTTCTGTACAGGGTATGAAAAACTACTTGAAATTGCAGGTCAGTTCCCTGCTGTTTGGACAGAGTTTAATGCTTGCCAATGTTTCTTTCCTTAGCATGGTAAACCCCGGACAAAGCTATTTTTTCCCTCAAAAAATCCCTTTTTCCACCCAGCATCACAGCGAGGTGCTGCGGAAGCCTGTCCCTGCGACCTGCCCCAGCCTGTGGAGCTCGCACAGGGATTTTGGGACTACCAGGGCAGTGAGGCTGGCAGAAACAGGTGGGCTCACAGCGGGGAGCAGCAGCGAAAGCCCCACCACAAGTTCTGCTGGGATTCTATCTGAGGTGGCTAAAGTAAATCTAATTAAACCAGAGCATGTTTAAATGAGCTTCATTTAATGTGTGCTTCGCATAGCACCTCTGTTAATACCAGCAGTTCTTGGGTTTATCATTAGTGCTACTGGTTTTTTGTCTTAACTGATATTCCCAGGGATTGAATGAATTATTTAGCAGAAAGATTTGGGATGGGTTTATATTTCTAAAATGCTTTGGATCTGTCCTGTGAACTAGTCCTTCTAGTATGTGCTCAGGAGGCACAGCAGAGGCACAGAGATGAGAGAGAAATCAGTGCTTTCAAGATAAAATGAGACCGTATTCCTTAGAGAAAGTGTTTTTCTTTTAAGAAGAAGCAAATAGAAGGGAGAGAACATGCTACTTTTTAAACACATTTGTAGTTCTTTGAAGGTAACTTCATAAAAAGATTGTTTTTTGCTAATTTGACTTAAAGGCGTCATCTAAATTTTATGTTGTTTGGGAGTTTTTTAATTACAAATATCAAATTAAACTCATCCAGGTGAGGGGAGGGAAAAACATAAGATGACATTTTGAAACAAAAGCTCCCTTATGTGTTTTTCATTGGAGCTAGCATATTGTCTAAATGAGGAAGCTTGTCTCTCACTGACTTACCAATTTTGCCGCATCCAGGTACATGTTTGGAAGACCTGTGTGTATTATCGCTGTAAATAGTAAGGATGTCTGAGGCTTGAGGGAGTTGGTACATATGAAATAAAGCTGTTTATTCCCAGGGCAGCACATTCTGGCTCTATCCCCAACTCTTTCTCCTACCTGTCTACAGCAGAGAGCGACTGAGTCGCTCCAGAGTTAGTCTCCAGCTACTTGGAGTTCACAAACAGAGAAAAATTAGTGGAAAGATATTAGAACGCAGGGAAAAGTACATTTTCAGTTACTCTTGTGTGTGTGCATGGAGAGGAAAAATGATTTTCAATCCAATTTTTGTCCCTGAAGCAGTGACTGAAGGAGCAGGCAGGACAAAGCCACAAGTCACCGCACACACTTGCATATCTATATGTCTTAAATCAAATTATTTTGACTATCTTATCATGAGTTTTATTCCAGGAAAGATCCCAGATCTATTCAAGAACATTAGTTAAATTTGCACTGCACGCAATATCACATACAAATTAAAGTGAATTTCCAGCCCTTGTGTTTGCAAAAGGAAGCCTGTGAGTACAGTAAATGCCTACGTTCTGAAATCTTAAAAAGCAAATTACAGTAAAACTAGCAAAACCCTCAGTCTACACCGTGGTTTTAAACTCATCTTGGTATTCTAGGGAATGTGCCTCATAAATTTTGAATAGATAGGATTAGCAACATCGTGAAGGGGAATCCTAAAGGACCAATCTCCAACAAGGAAGGAACCTTGTAAAAGACATTCACAATAAATCTTTCCATGGGCCTTGGCACTTGAATGTAACTCCGTAGATTCCCTAATAGGTTTTCCAGTGAGGAAAGAAAAACAAAAAACAAACAAGTCCTTTTGGGCTTTTGTTACTGTGAGTTGGTTTTGCAATCTGAAAGCACCATATGGGTGCTTTCACCTTTGTTTCTCAGCACCTGCAGCATTTGGCAAAGCAGAAGCAGCAGCCCAGAACACAATATTACTGGGAGAAGGAGATGCAATTCTGAACTATGTGTCCTCTTGGGACAAGCCAATAGCAGAAAGCAGCTACAGTGCTGTGCCAAACTAGTCCTGTGGGATGATGTGGTTACTATAACTAATTCTTAGAACAGCCTTGTTCATGCTGCTCTATGTAGCCTCATACAACCAGAGACATGATTTTCAAGGGCACAGGTCTAAGAGTCAAAGATTGAAATCTTTGTACAAGATTACAGCCTTCAGTTGTATTACAGTTAAAGTGTGGGGCTTTTCTGTCCTGCTCATGAACAGCTATTAGAATAATAGGTAAGACTTTAGAAGCATACAGTGCTATCTTAAATCACTTGGATCTTTTAATACTGTGACAGCATGCAGTCCTGCAGCTGGGCAGATGCTTCTCAAGGAAACAGAGACACCTGTAACACTTCTGATTTAGTGCCTTGCCTTCTAGAGAGTTAAGCCAACTCCCATTTCAGACCAAGGTAACTGGTTTTCTTTTCTCAGTCGAAATCAAGGTGTTCCAGCAGCTCCTTACCTATCTAGTCATCAGTTTGGCATCTTTTAGACCTCAAGAACCCTTCAGAACAAGTCCTTCTGTCTTGCTGTGTTCTTTACGATGGTCTGCTTTACATCAACAGTGGACTTTGAGTCTCTACAAGACTGAATGAAGGAAAGCTTCTAAAATATATTGGGGAAAATAGTGAAGTGAGCCCCTTCTGCTTGGCAGGGATTGGCAGTATTCAGGTTAACAATAGAGAAAAAGGGATTGATTTGTTCAACATTAATCACTAGGTTGTGCAAGGTGAAAACTCACTCCATTGTCATGTCAACTTTTTTGTACACCCTTAAGCATCTGCAAACACACAGTAAAAGATCAGTGGTGAACTTTTAGTTTGCTAAGATACTTTGTATTGTGAACTTCAGTGATTTGAAGAAGGTGGTTCTTCTGTCCTTTGTAGTAGGACTAGGAAAGGGATTCATCTGGTTTCTCATAACTCAAAAGAGTAGCAGGGGAAAATACCAATCTGTTTATAACGTATTTTTCATCAAGACACAAAGAGCTGGCTAAGGTCAGACCTAGGATGGAAAATTACCACATAAATCCCCTGGAAGCCATGGCCAGTTGCATCGATGTCCCCAGCAGGCTGAATATCTTCATACTGCTTAGGAGTGGAGGGAGCAAGGTGAAAATCAGCAACTTAAGGAGACTGCATTTTCTAAACCTTTTTTCTACTTCAGATTGAAAGGCGCTGCTGTTCCCAGTCAGACTTTCCAAAGCGAGGACATGGCTTGGCCATAGCAGAGATGGATTTAGTCTTCCAGAAAAGTGGTTTTCTCTACTGCCATCTGACGCAGGTGGAGCCAGTGCCAATGTAGTAAGCGCAAATTACAACCAACGTGATGTGGAATATCTTGTGCACGGACCTATGTAGCTGTGTAATTGCTTGGCATGTCTTTGGCCCTTCATTTGTCCCAAGTGATAGGTGTGTGAATGGATTTAGAAGAATAATGATTCTCAAACTTAGAGCCAACTCTTTTCCTCCCTCCATTGCATTGCATTACCTTGCTACAAGATTTCACAGCTGTTTGCATTCATTGCAGAAACCTGAAGAAGAGGTGAAGTTAATCAGAACTTTGGCTGTCACTCCACTCTTCACAGAGGTTTTTTGGGGCTACATTTACATGTTCAAAGCAGTAGAGCTCACCTCATATTTTAAAATTAGGGTAAGAGTTGACCCGTGACAAAGAGAAAATAACAGCTTAAGATCTGGATCATCTGGAACCTAGGCTGATCCATGGAAACAAATCCGTGGACAGAAAGGGAAAAGAAAAATATAATGTATAAAACAGGAATAATTGTTCTCCCAGCTGTCAAGTTTCACACAGGAACATGGGAAGTTGAAAGGCACTTCATATCTTATGGTAGGCCGATCTTATGGTATAAGTTTTTCTCACCTGTTGTGGAGCAGAGATCAGTGATATGCTGATGGTATAGAAATGAATCCTGGGGATTCTTAGCAGAGGATAGCAAGGAAACACCAGGTGCTTTGTGCATGAAGTTTAAATAGATGTTTAAATATAACTCAAGAACATGAAAGGAAGTTGAACTTTAAAATGTGAGAACAAGTTTTTTCTCCTGATGCACCACACATTCACTTCCAGATCATCAGTCGCTTTTTCTCTGCCTTCTCATTGAAACAGATCATGTCTTCCTTTCTCACTTAGTCTTTCCATAAGGTATTTGTGCTTCTGCATCCTTCACCAGGTAACAAGACCCCTGTTCTCCCTCTGTGTTTGCCCTGGGACAAGCTTCGCTCCTTCCACAACGACCCAGGCAAGATAGAGTCAGAGGGTTGTCGAGCTCTGCAAGCCTAAATCTGCTCTGTGGATTTGGTTTTGTGGGTTCATGTCTAATCTACAAACTTTACATCAGTTAAGGGTAGAGTCTCCCTGTGGTTTAGCACAAACAACCAAAGGTTGAATTCATACTGTGTTCTCGCAGGTGGAACTTTGCTGACTTGTGCCAAGCAATATATTCAGCATGTTCCCAGTTTACATATTAAATCTATGTGGTAAAAGTAGGCAAAAAGTAGGAAATCTCCTATTACTTTTGTATAGTGAGAAATAACATTCGCTGGGTGGATACTATTTCTTAAGGAAATGAGCTGTGTCTCCTTTGAATGAACTTTTAAATAGAAGGGAATAGTTCACAACATAAACTGAAGGAGAAAAATTCACTTCCCATTTTATTCCAGAAAATATCAGTGATATTCCCCAGACAGGACAAAAATAAACTATCACTGAGTTCAAATCATCTGCACACATAGATTCTGACCTTGCTTGGAGCGCAGAATCTACATGGAACCATTTATTCACAGAGATGGAAAACATTAATTAAGGGTTTTTTGAGGATGGAGAAAATGCTTTGTAAGCAACCAAGAAGTGTGTTTTGAAAGACGAAGGTGAGAATGAGCAGGGAGTTTTCAGTATTAACACATCATAGTGTAGTTTAAAACTGTTTCTATTGCAGCTTATTATTGTTTAAGGTGTCAAAATAAACTCATTCTTGGATTTATGCTGAAGTGCTGAAAACCCCCTGTTCTCCCTACCCAGCATTACTAAAGTCAGGGAATATTCTTTATACTGTATTTCTATAGCACCTATCATAGTAGGGTCCATTCCCCAGGCTCCTAAATGCTGTCACAGTAAATATCAATAACATCAGTGAATTTCAGCATCAGTTTCAGAAGTATTTCCTCTTTCTGAGAAGAGAACTGCATTTATCAGGATTTAAGGAGCTGAGTTTTATTTCCAGGAAGCAAACAAAGAGAAAATGATAGGCTGCTTCTTGGAGAAGCCCACTGACCCACATGACCTTAGTTCATTTTTGTCATAAAGTGAAAGCATTTTTCATTGTTGTTATGCTTATAAATAGAGACAGCCAAAAATGAATGCTTAGGGACTTGGTAGGAAGTTAGAATGCAAAAGGTTTCCTTCAATAAACACCTTCTTTGGGAATTTTTGGTGAAAATGAATGGGGGGCAAACTGGGGAGCCAATAGGATTTTTTACCAGTGCTCTGGTTCATGTGTGTTCAGGTCTTGCCTTCCACAGTGACTCTGGGGAAACTCATTTAGTCTGTTCCTCACTTTCCCCACATTTAAAACATCAGAGATAACCCATCCTTGCTCTGTAAGGATACTGGGAAGGTAAAGCTAGCATGAAGAGCAGCAGATAAGCACAGTGGTGTGAGCAGGCCCACCTCTGCCTGGTGCATACTGATACGTGTTGCCGCTGTCTGCAGGCATGTCAGGCTGTAAGCTGCTTTGGGTAGCAGCCTTTTCAGTGTACTTGCATAACTGAGTTAAACTGAGAATGTCAATAAATTACATAGATGCTGTGCAAGGTATTGATGAAATCAGCCAAAATGCAGTTCAACAGCTGTAATAGAAAGTTGAGGTTTTCCCATTTTCTTTGCATGAGTGGAGTTTTGAAGGACACAGGAACTTCAGGCAGGCTGAAAAGGTTGTCTTTTGAAATTGACTGTCCTAAAATCATGTTATCCTCTAACAGGATTATCCATGAAAAGATAGAGAATTGATACCTTCATCCTATAAAATAATTACCTTAAAAAAATCTCCTCTTGTTAAACTGCTCACCATCTTCAGGGCAAAGTGATGAGTCAGCTACTTCACAGATTTCTGTGTTTTGGGGGGAAGCAGCATGTACCAGACCTGGTGTGATGAGTTATAACGTACCTTTGTCATGCTGGAACGTTTCTGAGCTCCTTCTGTAATAATTTGCTTTCACTCAAAGGCGTGAGAGCCCTAGCAGCCCTGCTCAGTCAGTGCTATGGAAGTGACTGTGTCAATCCAGCTATGCTGTGCCTGCAGTCTGCTCTCCAGTGATTGATGGATTCTTGAGATCCATCGTGACCTTGCTACTCATATCAATGGGCATCCTGTAGGAACCCCCAGGGCTTCTGTCACACTGACACCCTTCACAAGTTTCATGTTGCGAGTACTTCTCTTTGAAGCTGAAACCCTTCTTTATTTAGCCTTCCACAAGTACAGTTGCTTTGTCCACCTCCAGTATTGCATCAGCAAATACCTCACACTGTGGTCTGAGTTCTTACCACACCATGAGGCAGTGGAAAAACTGTCTCTTTTTGCCTCTTTGCAAAGAGGACTTTGCAAACCAGCAGTTGTATTTCTGATCCCTTTTATCTGTTGCTCTATTTCTGACCTTTATTATTACAAATTTATCTTCATTATATCCCAGCCTCTCTGCAGAATCATGGTTTAGGGAAGCAGGAGATTCACTTAGAATCATCTAAACTCTGGACACAGGACAACGTGTCTTGGTGCAGCACACATGGAGCACTCTATTCGCTAGAGAGCTCAGGACACAGTGGAAGGAAGGGGAGCTGGTGCCCTGAGCTCAGTAAAGTGAGTTACACCACTGATACTATGAAGAGAAAGCAAAGACCCGGTAAGGCAAATAGTGCCACAGAAACAAGAGATTATTTCTGCTTGGGCTACCTGCGGCTTTTGCTCTGTACAGATGCGCTGTGCTCACTGACCCCAGCTTCCAAGGGTACCTTGTCCAGAGCTACGTATCCAGAACATTTCCTTTGAGCTCCCCAGTGTGTCCCAGCTTCATTGCTCTCCTCCACTGGCAGAAATCCAGGTGAAGTTGTGCATTCTTCCCTCTCACAGCTGATAAATGCTGAGAAGTGTTTCATTTCATTTTTTAATGGTTTCAGCACAGGGAATGGTACCAATAAAACAATGAAGCTCATATCAAATATGACATAATGATTCTTTGAGGTCACATCATTCCCTTCCTAGATAGCAGAGCTGTTCTGGGGCTGTCAGCCCATTAGTCTGATAGGATTGTCATGATAGCCAGAAAAATAGTCAGTCCTAGATCAGAGGAAAATTCTTTCCTCTTGAAAAAACAAAGCTTTCTATCTCAGTGTGTCCTAAGCTGCAGGAGGAGGTGACTGAAGCCAGAGCAGTTCCTACAAATAGAAGTCTTCATCATTGTAAATCAACTTGGTGAGTAGCAATCGACTTCATCTCTAGAGACATATAATAAAGTACCCCACAACCTCTTTGTCATCCATTAGTCACCAGATATCGGACATCCCATTTTAAAAGCACTATTTCTTTTTTTAAATATATAGCCTATGAAAGATCTATATTTTACCTTTCTCTGGATGGACGCGTTAATAGGACATTCTTACTTCCCACTCTGTATTGAAAGCGCTAAGAATATTCTGTGGTACATGAAGTATAAGTGGGCATTTAGCAGGAGCTTTGCTTTCCTCTTTTTATTGCTAATAAGGGAAACACCTCAAGCCTAATCTGGAGCATCCTTCAGAACAGTTGCTGAAATCCAGCCTGCCCAAGGATTTAGGGAAGAAAGAGCATTATGGACATTAGGGAAAACCATTGTTTCCCTTCACATCGTATTTACTACAACCTATAAGCTAAAAAATAGATTCAGATTTAGCAGTTGCTTAAGTTCATTAATCTGCACATCTTGAGGAGTGAGGGCATCTCTGCTTTGCCTAAAACCTCTGGTTCTGCCCATGCTGCAGGCAAGTCCTCACTGTAACAAGCTTCAGTCTTCAAAGGCAAAAGCTGCCTAAGGTTGAGTATGTCACTAATCTGAGCTTTGGCACACAATAAAATGCAACCAGGTCTCCATGGAGACATAGCAAAGCTTGAAAATCCTAACCCTAGAAAGTCCATAAAAGTCATACAGCAAATATAAAGGATGTATATTAATTGCCCCTGTTTAGTCTCCTGATTCAATAGTCAATGTCACGGTTTTTGTGGAATCTGATGCGTGATTTTTCACATCAATAACATCGCTGTTGTCACAACAGGAGTTGTTTAGATGGGCACTTTGCTGTAGGACATCTTGTGTCACCGTGTAACTGGACCCCAGCTCCCTGTGAAACTTTCCATTTTTAGCTGTTCTCTCCGCTGGCTGATGACACCAGCATTTTCCTTCTGGACCAGCTTCTTTCCACTTCCTTACTCTGCATTCCAGAGTCAGACTCCCAAGATGTGCTTCTGCAGTAGGGCAGACAAAGACCTTGCTGACACTTTGCCATCAATGAAACATGGTTTTAGCTGCAGCTACTAATTTTGTAAAGCAGTGAGCATAGACAGGACTTAACTAAACGTCTGAGCAGTGAGGAATGCCTCAGTTAGTATTTGTACTCTTTGGTAAATAGCTTGATATTCACTGTGACAGGCTTTCATTTCTCTGGAGTGCTTTATTCCACATCTTTTATTGGCTTTTTTGAGTTCTGATTCTGTGACTGGTATATTAATTTTATTTTCGTATTATATTTCCTCCTTTTATGTTGTGCAATTACATTAACTCAGCCTTTCCCGATCAATAATAGCTGCAAACAATTTGCCTTTCACTGCACATACAAAATCTGTAATAATGGTTTTCAAGTCTTTATAGTTTCTTTAGTGCTGTTAAATTTATTATACCTTATTAGCATAGAAAAAAGGATCAGTAAATGACCTGCTCCAGTAGAAGGCAAGTAGCAGACCCAGCATCCACTTCCTGCAAGGGAATAGAAAGACTCCAGAATGGAAAAAAAAAAACCCAAACAACTACATATTTTATCCAGAAATTTGTAGAAGGGCTATAATTATCAGCATAAATGTTCTATGGTAGCTTTTAAAATCTGTGCAAGGTCCGTTTAATTCCTTGAGCATATTATTGGTTTCTCAGACCATTTCAGTTGTGAATGAGGTTAAACTGGATTATCATAATGGCCCTTTCTGGCCTTAAAAGTCAAAGTCAGTGCTGGGAGGACTTGTCTGTTCCCAGTCCTGATTTGAACATGCAGACAAAGGGCAAGTACAGCAAGCCTCTGTCCTGCTGCTACTTCTCCTCTGCTTTATGGTCCTCTTCACTCTCCCTAGGACCAGCAGCAGCAGTAAGTGTACTGTGAGAGTGGTGAGGCACTAGTACAGAGTGCCCAGAGAAGCTGTGGCTGCACCCCCAGCAGTGTTCAAGGACAGGTTGGACAGGGTTTGGAACAACTTGCTTACAGTGGAAGGTGTCCCTGTCTGTGGCAAGGATTTGGAGCTGGATGAACTTTAAGGAACCTTCTAACACAAACCAATCTGGGATTCTGTGATCCCAGTGCTGTCCCCCTTATCCAGTAAAGCAACTGGGAAAGGGCAGAGCTGGGCAGGAGAAGCAGGAGCCATTTGGAGAGCTGGGATGAGGGCATCCAATGCCCAGGGCGGTAGGCACAGTTTATCCTTCCTCACAGGCTGTGCAGGGACAGGTCAAGCAAAGGAATGCTTGGCTTCTCCTCCCTGGGGGGAAGAAAGATTGTTCATATTATTTGCTGTAGACTTTAGGCTAAGTCTTACTCATTTTATTTACAGAAACTCTTTCAAGCCATAGACTAGAGCAGCACTACACATAGGGTAAAGGAAACAAGAATTTGGCTTCATGACAACTTTAAAATCCTAGGATTTGTGTTGCTTGCATCCCTCAGATACATTTGCAAATGTTGATGCATACTCCCAGATTTTCACTCATAAAAATGCTGCTTGTGTTTTGGGGTCTCTTAGAAAAATGTTTTTAAATCACTTTCCACCCTTAAGGGCCATTTGAAATTCACACTCCCAAGGCAATAAAACAGCACTACAGGTTTGGATTTAAGTGGGAAAAGGCAGGAAGCTGAGTTATGGTACACTGCGCTCTGAACAGTAGGTGATGTTGAAGACAGTTTTGGTGTCAGCTCCGAATATCCCATCGTGTGCTGCTCCAAGCAAGACTGACATGGTTTGTTTTTTTTTTTCACTTTGGCATTCCAACATTTAATTTTATTGGCTGGAATGAAAAAAAAAGTGGACATAAACTTTTAATGGATGTGTATGTGAACTGAGATGTCAGGGGCAATTACCAATACATGCTGTAAAATGTAAATCTGCAGGCACTCTGGGCAAACTGGAGGCTTTGGCTCTGCAGTTTAGTGGCCTCAAACATTCTTGCCTGCCACTAAAAGATACATTTTATCTTCAGTATGATGTATATCTAGAAAATAAGCATAATTTTAGTGTGCCTCTCATTGAATAGCGATTGAACCCAGTGTCTCACACACATCAGGACCTTCTGATTGTACTTCATCATTGCTTGTCCCATGGAGGTCCCCATTCCAGGACACTCATGAAGTACTTCATCATGCAGAGTTCCAGCAGGAGCAAAGGTCTGCTGCTCCAGTATGGGTCACTCAGGGAAGGATGAGGTCAGTCAGTGCCCCTAGCACACTGGTGTGTGCTTAAGAGTGAAGGGTCAAGCTGGAGCATACGATGAGGCAATGCTGCTCTGATTCAAGTCGTAAAAACCTACCATTTCCAAGAGACATACCAATACCCAGATGGGTTTGTTTGCTTCCACTTACTTTTCCCAGTACTTATGCTGACTTCTGTTGTTATAAGTAGTGCTAATTAAGATCACTGTGATTGCAATGAAACACAGTTCTGCGTGCATGCAATACCATATGCTACCAGGGGATTAGGCATTGGATGCTCTCACAGCTTCTGTAACCACAGGGCCATGTTCTGTTCTCCCTGGAGCTGCAATGGGATCTCAGCCCTCAGTGCTTCTTCCCTTTTCCCACCTCATACCAGATATGGGATACCCCCATGAGTTTG
This sequence comes from Forpus xanthops, assembly GCA_032466535.1. NCBI lineage: Eukaryota > Metazoa > Chordata > Aves > Psittaciformes > Psittacidae > Forpus > Forpus xanthops. The sequence goes on along the minus strand of JASSUY010031440.1, from coordinate 28,259 downwards.
CAGCACCAACACCAAGGAAGTGGATGACCTAGATTTGGGTCAGGCTTCTCTTTATCTTCTGATAAGTGGGAGTATTGCCAGTGCTAAAGAGAGGATGTGAATATGAGCCAGTTCAGGTATGTCGGTCCTAGACCTCCTAAGTGTATGAGAAGGCAAGGGGTTAGGCCGGCTGGATAGGATAGGAAGGAAGAAGAGTGTCCTAATGCCATGACTACCAGCCTGCACTGCAACTTTTAGCACAGGGTGGAAGTTTAGCTTTCCACTGAGAACTAGTCAGCTGCTCCATGTGCTCCCTGTGCCACCTTTGGGGCCTCTGCGGTGTCATGACAGTTTCAGCATGTTGGTATCATGAGGGATTCAATGAATTGTCCCTGAAACATATCATTATAGCACACGTTGTTATTTTTCTAGGTGAAGCTTTCTGGCACTTCATATATGCTCTTCAAGTTGTAATCACAGTCTTTTCAGCCAAGGAGAGTCTCTCAATTCAATGTACTTTGTCCTGTAAAGCTGCTATTAAGCAAGACAAAATGGTGAACATCATATTGTGCAGCTTCTGTTTTAGCCACAGCTGACAACAGGACTGGGAGAAGGGAATTGGATCCTGATTTCCTATAGGATGGAGCAGCACTGCTGTAGCCCTTCTGAGCTCAGGGATGTAATTACAAAATGGGTCTATAAACAAAAACTCACCATTATGGAGCAAATAAAACCAAAGGGTAGTTAATCCAGGGATATATCACACATCAAATTAAATCTCACTTTGCCTGCAGTAATAACAGAAATAATTCATTAAGATAAACCTCTAGATTATGCACAGCATCTGGAGATAGAATTAAGACCTTAGCTGTGCGTGCACACTCCCTTCCTCCCCCCTCCAAAAAATGATGCCAGCATAAAAGGTCCTTTACAGTTGACTGTTGAGGCTTTCGTATCCATTTCTTTCCAGCACTTACAGAGAAAACAAATGTGATTTACAAAAAGAGCTGTCTCTGGAAGGGTAAAAACTTCCCACATTCTTTTTTGTATGAAGGAATGTAACATGACGCATTGGCTCCTGTGCAGAGTCAGGACCACTCAGCAAATTACTAACGTGCAGCCTTGGATCTTGATCTAACTTCTTATGAAGTCAGTGTGAGTTTTTCTATGTATTTCAACAGAAGTTGAAAGAGGTCCTTCCTTCCACTCTGCCTCACCTATACAGGGGAAATAATACTGGTAGTAAGGATGTTAGTGGACTGTTTTGAAATGTATATTATCTTAATGCTAAACATGAGACGACAAGTTTCATCTATAGGAGCTGGGTATGCCAACAGAGTTACAACTGAATCTGTACCTGTATTCAGTCTGAAGGTATCAGTGTTAGGCCCAGAATCATATTTAACTAGCTGGCATGAGCCTGTCATGGACCAGGGAAGAGTACTGCTTTACTCTGCAGCCCACATTTAGCAATTTTCAATAAAGCTTGCTGTTGTAAAGCATTTCTTTCCTATAATCCTAAATAATGTCGAAGATGGATAAACTGATTTGGGTTAAATAAAATCAAATCACAAAGCCTAAAAAAGCCCTCAACTGAAATGGATACAAAACTTGCTTATCATTTCTGTGAGCTCTTCAATGTCTGTTTTCATAACTCTGTTGCGGACCTACTCTTTAGTACTCTGCACCAACTCTTACCACTCTCAGGAAGCTCTCAAATATGCTTTCAGTAGGATGTTATTGCTGCTCCTATTCTTGTTCCAGATTTTGCTGTCTTGTCTTTCATTCAGGAAAAAACTCTCATTAGGACATGCCCAAGATGCTGTAGCATGCTAAAGAATATGTTACGCAACCTCTGCAAGGAACAAGCCTGCTTTTGGACAGAGGATCCCACAGGGGATTTCTCAGATCCAGCCCAGCCCTGTTTCCATGAACCCATCAGCAAACCTTATGTTAAAAATTCTTATGGCAAGAATTACAATGGTATAATTGGTAGAGAGGAGATAAATCAACCTCATCCATTTCTTAAGGCACTCTGTTACATTCAGACTGTTCAATCACACTCATTTTCTTCTGGACCTTTCTAGAAATAGCCTGCCACCTTGTTTCCCATCCATGCCCTGCAACAGCTGTTACAGCAAATGGATTTTTCTATGGCTTGTACTGAGTAATGATGGGCTACAAATTAGTGCGTGCTTGGGAGCTCCCAAGGAATAGAGGCCATCATCTAATTACACTTCTAATTAAGGTTACAGAAAGACTAAAACCAGGAAAGAATAAATGTGCGACTTCCATCAAAATATGTATTTGGAGAATACCATCAGGGCTGCCCAAAATATAGTAAAGAGCACGACATAAACCAAGACAGTGTGAAGTCCTCAGTGAAAAATGACTGTGTACACAAAGGATCTGATAGTAAGCCCATGGGAAAGGATAGTGATGAGTTTGAGATGCAGGCATGAATCCAAGAAAGGGCGAAGGCCTAGCAATGGATGCTTAAGAAAGCAGAGCAAGGAAACAGGATCAGGGGGAGTGGGAAAGCTGCAACAAAAGCCAAGGCTGAGAACTGACAGATCATAGTGTCTGCTGCAGCAGGGCTTTAAAGTACCAGGGAGTGGGAATGAAGAATAACTGCTAACTCAAATGCAAGACAGCATTGAATAGGCTTAAATTAATGGGGGTTTTCCTCCAGAAAAGACCTCTGAAGAGGTCCTCTACTCAGTCTGGTGGAAAATGTCACAAGATTCTGGCTTCAGGGGAAGAAATCCTCTGTATTTGCCATTAATTCTGCTGGCAAAAAGCCCAAGAGGTCACCTAGAACATTCAGCTGTCCAAAAGCATGGTCAGCTTTCCAATGTTGTCAAGACCTCCAGTGATGAATAGTTTATGACCTCTTGAGACAGTCTATTTTAGTGATTCACAGAGGATGCTGAAGCCCTAAGGTCTCTCCTTGCAGCTCTCATTCCTTCTCACATTGGACACCAGGACCTCTAAAAGAGGAGTTCTGCAGGAAAACAGGAAAGGAAGCTACAGAGAAGAAAGAAATCAATCCTCTTCCCGTCTCTAACCAGGTCATGTTATCTACCCCTCCAGTCATTCTTCTTTTTTTTCCCCTGACATATATCAAATTAATCTTTATCATCCCTTGACTTACCATGCCCATAACTCATTCCTCAGAAGGCGGTGTTGCAAAAATAGATTTTCACCATTTAGCTATCTTAAAGGATGCTGAAAGGGATGCTTGAATATAAGAAATTGAGGTGCAACTTGTTTGCATAGAATAGGATTAAAAGGGGATGAAAGAAATGATGTATGGGTGCTGGGGACAGAGGTTTAAAATTGAGCTGTTTGACTGAGATAAACTGAAAACCAGGCTCAGCTTACATGTAGCCATATTCTTGCAAGTCTTTCTATAGCTGATAAGAGAAACCTAGTAAAAGGCTCTTCTCTGAAAGGTTCCTGCCAGTCTAAATCACTGCCAGGCTGGATGTTTACAATGAGTCTCTAAGTTAACCCAAAAGTAAAATCAAACTTTACAAATAAATGTGAATCTTATTTAAACAGTTCAGACTGTGGTAGATATGATCCTCTTGGCTTCCAGGTGTGGAACAGGAAACAAGCTGCTGTCCAGGACTAGGTAGAATTCCCAAGCTGCAGAATCTGACTCAGGCTGAAAACACCAAGTCACTTGAGCCTGGAAATCCAATAAGAAACTGCTCAACAGACTTTTCACTCAGACCCCTCTTAGGCTTTTGCTGCATCTAGGACAGAAAACCCCTCCATAACCAGCTTTTTCCAGCATTATTTTTTGTTTCCACTTTAATTTCTGAGCAAAATCATCAAGTGGGAAAAAGAATTTATAAAGGCAATTGGACTTGGGTTGGGTCTAGCTTGACACATGGGCCTGACTTGCTCGGAGTGTCAGTGTGTGGTAGGAGATACAAGAGAACAGGGCCAGATGGAACATCCAAATCTTTAGGAAAGGGGGGAGTTGTGGTAATGGTGTCACTTGGAAGGGAAAATGGGGAGAGATCACTTGGGCTTTTTGCTTTCCTGCTTCCCACTCCAAGTCCAGGCTTTGAGGCATTTCTTTGCTCTCTATGTTCTCCAGCAGGTCCATTTAGTACAGTCTTTTGTAATGTCCCATGGGCCATGGCTGGTCAGCAGGCCCACAGGAGTGACAAGCGACCTCTACACATAGGTTTCTCTTCATAGAGTCATGGAATCACAGAATGGTTTGATTTGGAAAGGACATTAGAGCTTATCTAGTTCCAGCACCCTGCTATGGCCAGGAACACCTTTCACCATGGATTCTTCCATGTCCATAATCAGAAGCATTGGTGATTTTTCTCTTCCCTCAAAGAGACCTTACATTGAGATACCCCTACATCCTAGCCCTGCACTGAAGTTAGGGAAAAGGTACTTGGTTTATTGCCTTCTGCATTTTAACAATCTTTCCACTTTTTTATCCTTTTTTTTTTTTTCAGTTTCCTGTATGTGCTGAAGCATTCAAATTCCAGATTATTCCTCAGACATTCCTCATTTGTTTGTTTGTCCATTCCTATAACTGACTTGCATCTCTCAGACTGTTCTGTCAGTACCCCTCTGTGTGATCATTCCCTCTGCGATCATGCCAGCTCCTGGGTACTGGTGCTTAAACCTCTTGTCCTCTGCAAGGTAACTGAGCTTCCACATTGAGCACTGACACTTGGAGTTTTGAAACTATCACTTGCTTAATAACTCTACATCCGTCATTCTTGGATGAAATCCATGGCAAACAGAATGTGAGAAAGTGAAAACTAATGAGCGTCTTCAAGAAAGGATAGGGAGCTTCTGTTATTTCATTTAGTCCTAAGAGTTTAACTTCTGCCACCTCCATCACATTTCCAAATGGTAACTAAAGGTTGTTACTTTTTCAAGTTGTGCTGTGTAGCACATTTCGTCAATTAAAATGCACCCTCAATGTAAAATCACAACAGGGCCAGCCTGGCATGAAGGATGCTATCATGTCATTTTTTTCTTTTTTTAAAGGATACTTTTGTTTCAAATTGCTGAGATCTTTATAGAGCAGATTTAAATTAAAGAAAACACAGATTTAAATATAACCATGAAAAGAATACAACATGCCTTCATCTCGGAGTACTATGCAATTTACACTCTGAGCGGAGATAACTCTGCTTTGTGTGCTCTTGTTTCATGGTGTTTCTAATGGTGATTATTGACTTTCTTTGTGCTGAAAGGACAAAAATATCTCTGTTATTATGTGGGCTTTTATGCAGTGACCCCATATTGGTCCAAAGTTTCCATAGCAATGTTATCAGATTGAGCTTTCAAGACAATTGATGAGGGTTTAAGATGAAAGACTCAGCAATGCACAGCAGGTAGACAAGGAGGGCGTGGATTAGAGTAGCTGTGGTCTTGCCTCAGCTCTGTACTGACTTCCTATACCACCTCTGCTGAGTAGTTCAGCCTCTGCTTTATTGCCCACAACTACTGTGAGCAAGTCACTTGCTGATTCCACCCTCTTCTCTTTACCTGGGATTAATAATGTTCGTGGGCAAATGTTTTGCAGAAGCATGGTACATTAGTGGTTTCACCCGTTGGCTCTTGTTTGACTGCATCTGCACAACTCTGCATTGGTACATTCAAGGCTGCTCAGCAAACCTAAACCACCACTTCTCCTCTCTGTCTTCCTTGGTAATGTTTTTACCTCCTCTATTTTGATCCGTAAGAGACGGGTGACATGGTTTAATGGGAGGTGTCCCTGCCCAATGGCAGTGGGGCTGGAACTAGATGATTTTAAGGTCCTTTCCAACTCTAACTATTCTATGATTCTATGAATCAGGACAGAACTGGTGATGGATGAAATCAATGAAACATAGTCCAGCATGTGAGGTCCTAAACTTCAAAAACTTAGGTGATGAAAGTTCAGACTCCAAAGGTTCCACTTTATACCAGTGGTCTGAAACCAAATCCAAAGACCCTTCTTTATTACAAGACATCAAATTGGTCTCTTTGCAGGCCTTCATTAACTAGACATTGCCTACTAAATCCTCACCTGAATAGAAATGAAGCCAAGCACCTTGCTCCAGGCGCAGCCAGCATTCCCTGGTTTTCCTCTCATTTGCTCAGCCTGAGCTTTGCACATTTTTGTTGCAGTTGGTATCAGGTAACACACCCTCATTAAAGTCCAGACCTGATGAAAAAGATTGAGCAAACATCGACCTGGCAGGGAAGACAAGTGCATTCCTGGGTACCAAATTAGACTAGTTTGAGTCAGACATCAAAAGTAGAAGTGGAGGCAGTCCCCACCTCTTCACAAGGGTACATCTTCAATCAATCCTGCTTTGGTGCTGGCTCAGCTGTCTCATATTTAAGTGACATTGGGAAGAAGGGCACTGATAGAAAAGACTTCCCTACACCATCCCAGGGCATCTTCCCTGGGCTAGAGCAGAAATAGAGAGCTAAAATGATGTTCAAATCCTGCAGCTTTCACAGCTTAGAGATTTCTTTGAAGTGCTCTGAAACCAAACTGAATAATGAACTGTTATGTTTAAAGTTGTTGACATTTCACGTGTTTTCTTTTTACATCAGACAAAACTACATGGTGATGGTTTCAGCTGCAATGATCAATAGGAGAGGTGGGTCGGCCAGCTAAATAAATGCCAGCCTTGCTGATCTACATGGTAATTGTCATACAGCTGATCCACAGCAGCTTACGCTAGCTAAGAAGATGGTCTTTCATTTCTATTTTAGTAAAGTTTGGGAAAGTACTGACTTTTACCATCATTTTGAGTGAAGACTGATCCTTCACAGGAATCTGAAACTGTTCCAAAGCTGATTTACACAAAAAGTGCATTGATTTTGCTAAAGGAACAATTTTGCATGACCTCAAAGTCCCTGACCTTGCCAAGTGCACTGGGTTCAAGTTAATATTTAGCTCAGTCTCCTTCTGAGTCTCCTGGCAATGCCTGGAATCATTTGTATTCACTACCATTTTCCAGACTGAATGCAGGACCAGGATTTAGGTCTGATGGAATGAGGTGGGGACAAAAGTAGGTCAGGCTTGGAATCCTGCTTCCCCAGCCTGCATGCTTCAGGACGGGTGCAGATTCCAAACGTCTCTAGGGGTAGTGATGATTTCTATCCCTGTGCAAGATTTCACCAGCAGAACGATGCGCAGGTTTTATTTCCACAAGTCTGCTCAAGTGCTGGCGCAATAGATTCTGGGGTTTATATACATGTCCTCCTTACTGCAAATACTGTGTGCTCGGAAAGAGAGCAATTTTTTCCTATTGATCAAGTGAGTGAACAGCCATTCATTTAGCAGAGTATCTGTATGTTCTGTACAATTCAAATGCTGCCTATTCAGCTAGTCAAATATCTTTGTTCTATGTCCAAGTAGGCATTTATTCATCACTGCATAGCATTGCAATTCAAAGGCTCAGATGTTTAAAGATATATATAGGCAGTATTTGGCTTGCACTGGCATGCCTAAATGACTTGGACAGCCAAGACTCATTGGACATCTAAGTCCTCTTGTTAAAGGGAAACAGAAACCTAGGTTCTGAACGCTCAGGCACTTACATCACTTCAACTATATCTTGTAGATGTTTAAAGGATCTATTTTCTGTGACCATATTAAGCGTATGTAGCATAAGCAGATATATGTGTATCAAGTTCAGGGATGGACATATCCAGTGACCTGTTCTGCCTTCTGAAATCTGCTGCTTTAGAACCCAAGTACTTATTTAATCTGTACACAGAAGAATTTGGCTGGGAGGCTACAGCTGGTGTGCTGCAGTTGATGCTTATTAAACACATAATCATTTCAATCTTACCTTGTGCTTCCCCATCTGTCTGTATCTACTTTGTAACTCATCTTCCACTCAGTCGTGCCCTCTCTGGGATAGGCCTATCTTTCACCGAGTTTATATAGTACCAAGTATAACAGAGCTCCAAATCTGCACTCAAACAGAAGTGATGGCACTCACTAGGGAAACTTCCCATGTGGTAGAAGGGAATTATTTTCAATACTTCCATGTGATGGATTTACTTGGAGAGTTACTTGGAAGATGTCTCTGCTAAGTTGTTTAACCTTTTGGTGGTCTAGTCTAGTCTCTTGTATACCACAGCCCAAACACATTCATCTTTTATTCCCAAATGGTGGAGAGTGGTGTGTGTTTGACTGAAGACTAACTTCTGGAAAGGCATCTAGTTGTGTCGTGATGAGATCAAAGTGAAGAAAAAGAGATGTTAGTCTTTGTTCCAGTGACCCACTGCCATCACAGCTGAATGTCTTGTGCTTTTTTCCTAATTCTAGTGAACTTTCCTGAACATGCTTATCTCTGCCAGACAGTTGTATCTTACAGGACTTGAGTAATAAGAGTAATAGTAATGAATAAGCACCTCATAAATACTTGCATGTTATCTGCATCCAATAAGGCAGTGTTCCAAGTGACACAGGTGTTGATATCAAATTAAATGGCTCAGTCTCTCTTGGCAATAATAAAAAAGCTGCCAGTCTTCTTGCTTCACCAACATCTTCTGTCACCTCCAGAAAACCATAGGTTTCCTTTGCTTTTACTTTGGCTTCCAAACAAGCAGAGAAGACACCAACCTTTCTATGTCTATAGAAGCAGGACTGCTTATGCATACTTCGTAGCTCAACTACCAGCTTCAACTGGTGGTGAAGTTGTCCCTTAGTAGCTCATGAATTTGTTCAGAGCAGAGTTTAAGGTATCTTCAGAGGAATTCCCTTTTCATGGAGCACCTTACAGACAGTGCAGTGTGCTCCACTCACCGGCACCTGCCAGCAAAGCAGATCAGCACTAAGGCCACAAGGATAACCAGAGGTCTGGAGCATCTCTCTTGTGAGGAGAGATTCCAGGAGCTGGGCCTGTTTAGTCTAGAGAAGACTGAGAGGGGATCTTATTAATGCAGATCAGTGTCTCAAAGGGGGGTGCCAGGAGAGTGGTGCCAGACTCCTTCCAGTGATGGCCAGAGACAAGATGAGGATCAGTGGCTATAAACTAGAACAGAAGAAGTTTCACCTCAACACGAGGAAGAACTTTACACTGAGGGTGTTAGAGCACTGGAACAGGCTGCCTAGTGACGTTGTGGAGTCTCCCTCTCTGGAGATATTCAAACCTCACCTGGACATGTTCCTCTGTAACCTGCTCTGGGTGGCCCTGTCTTGCAGGGGGTTGGACAAGATGCTCTCCAGAGGTCCCTTCACCCTAACGATGCTGTGATTCTATGACACTTGACCTTCTCATCCTTTCTTCCTTTCTACAAGGCAGCAGCCTTGCCTGCAGAAGGTACAGGGAGCACCAACACGCTTCACAGTGCTATCTGCAACTCGCTGTTGTGCGTGTGTGGTTTTTTGGAACCAACTCAACATACGTGAAGGAGAGTTTAACCAGAAAAGGAAATATAAGCAAAGTGGTTGCATCCTTTTGCAATCAACTATTTTCAAGGCTGGCCATCATGTGCTTAATGAGGAGGCTTTTTCCAGTTACCAATGAATAGTTTTATTTTACGTAATTGCAACCATTTCAGCATGGCAATTAAGATAGAATGTTACCTTTGGGATGGGATCAATTAAAGGTTTGAAAATTGAATTTGGGATCATGATTAGTCTCTTTTACATCGCTTTAGTATTCTAAAATATATAATTGTATGATTCGACCCTTTTTCATACATATAGTAAATACAACCTTTCAGGGTTTCTTTTTAAGCAGAAACAGATTTTTAGAGGCCTACTGGTAACTAAAACCACAGCAGAATGGGCAAAAAGGGTTTCCCCTATTTGATTAGAGGAGATTTTAAACTTATAGTACATGAAAATGTTGAATTTAGTGTAATTGGTTGTCGGATTTCTTCAGAATTGAAATCATTATGCCCTGGCCACATTCCAAGACATCTTTTCTTTATTTTCTTCTCTTTCTTTTTTTTAAAGCTACAATTCAAAACAGTGTGGAACACGCTATAGTGTTGTACTTGGTCATGTAATGTCACCGAAGCTGACTTCTGAATATAGACAAAGGACTTCATGGGCCGGTGTGCTCCAGCAGTGGAAAATTGATAGCAGCATGAGATATGCTATTACAGGCTTTTTGTTCTACCTCCAAAATTGTGCTGACTAAAGTGCTTTTGTGCCTGCACAGGAATAAAAAAGTCTGTCTAGAGGTGGCTGGAAGCTTAAAACAAATGCGACATGGAGAGCATAGATTCTTAAGCAGGACTGTGTGAATTTAGCTGGAGCTCACTAAATAACAACCCGAGTGCTTTATTTTTGTCAATTACTGTTTCCTGAAAGGACATGAATCACAGGGAAAATGATCATGAAGCAAAGACTAAAATTCCCTCCAAGATCAAAAAAAAGTAAAATGAAATAGAAGAATTAAGCAGTGTTTCCTAACTCCTGTCAGTCCAGCTTGGAGTTATTGCCAGGTTTGTACACACCACAATCTATTCAAGCATTACTGAGAGATAGGAACCAGAGATGCAGTTTGAATGCAAATTAAGCACGCACTTTCTTCCAGAGCAGCTTGCAAAAGTCGGCGTGACCATGGATATACACCCCCTTCCTCCACCCTCCTTCCTAACATAAATACATCAGCCAAACAGCACCATTGCCACTGCCCCCGCACCCAAACTGCAGAGAAGAGGCCACAATAAACATTGTTCTTCGGGAGCAATCCATCTAACCTTACACTGGGGATACTGGTGGAGTCTTGTGTCAGGGACCAGATGATGTATAGCAAGTGTCTATTCCTTGTGTGTGTGATTCAGGTGACTTTTTAGATCCCTGGGGAATGGAACTGCCCTTGGATAACCATGATGGCCGTGATCCTTCATATACTCCAACTACTAGTGCCTGTGTGGAATCTGGGGAATTAAACCAGTGCCCTTTTCTGTTCCCATCTCAAGCCAGCAGAGCCAGGCATCCCTGAGGAGCTGGCCCTTCCTTGCCATACCAGGTACAAGGTTGAGACGCCTCTGCCTTTGGTGCTCTGCTCTGTGGAGCATTTTCTCCTCTTCCTGGCCCTCTCTGATATCACACACTCATTTTCCTTCCTACTTCCAATCCAATTAAATAAGTGTCTTCCCTCTCTATTCATTTTCCCATTAGCTCAGGGCAGCACACACTCTGTGTCCCTGTACATTACACAATCCCAGCACTGCCTTAACAAGCAGATCTCTTTTTTCTTCAACACAAGGCTGGGTTCTCCCTCTGACCTGGCAGGGTTTGGCTTTGAATTTTCATGTGAATCACAAGGTGTAAGGTTAGATAGCTACAGACAAGGTCACTTCCATTCACAGCAGCCACAGTGGGAACGGGTAACCTCCTAACCATCCGCAGCACTTGGTCGTATTTATCTACAGCTTTATTGGAGGATTCGTTCGCCTCCACCCAGATAAATGGAGCTGACATCCTGAGGGGTAACTAAATGGCAGTTACAAAACAAATGGACCAATAGTCTATTTAGCCTCGTCAGTGTGATCAGAATATATCCTTCAAAATAAAATACTACTGGATGGGGTATGGGAGTCCTCCAGATGGCCAAGTGGATAGCTTTCTAAGGTCAGCATGAATATTTAAACAGCAGTTTTTACAGTGCAAGCATTAAAGGCATAAAGTTGAAGTTGCTTGTGGTATCCATGGAGCCCAGATCACGGGGAAGGATACCCCTTTACTAAAGAAAGGCAAAACAGGCTTCTGTGATTAATGAAGTATAATTGAAATACAGCTCTTTATCTACTTTAATCATGCACGTTTTTCATCTGGGGGGTTTCTTCAGTCTGGCTTTGTTCTAACAACAGCACCAGACTTGCCACATTTGGAGTAGGTGCTGAGCAGACATGAGTGGTTGAAGACTGTTAAAATCAGTGATTACGGATGGTGACAGTGGCTTCAAGAAATAGTGGTACTTTCTGGAGAGGCTGCAGTAGGCTGTGCAGTGTCTTATGCAGACTCCTCCATCACATTTAGCTGACCTGCCTGACAGAGATGTGCAGTGCCCACAGGCATCATCAGTAGAGATGCTGCGCAAAACAAGGCATTTCCCAAGGTGTTCCACGCCATGCAGAGGTGTACGCTCACTCCTTCCTCAGGAAGAAGCATGTGCAGAGGTAGTGCCAACATTAGGAGCCGTATCAGAGCATGTTTATTCCCTGATCTTTATATCCAGGTGATTATACTCTTCTTTCCCAAACAAGCAGCATTCTTCACTTAGATGAGCTCCAGTTCTTTCCTGCTAGGATGTAACTTGTACATCCCTTGGGATCCTGACCCTTTGTTCCCACTCGCCGCAGTCCTCTCACCAGCAAGCACATCACCCAAAGAACATCCTTCTGAAAATCCTGCTTCCGTTAATTCCTCCCTTCAAAGAAAAACACAACAAGAAATGAGTTAATGCTGTTACAAATCCAAAAACCACACATCCATACTAAAATTATACCCATGGTTTTTAGTGTCTGGGATGAAAGTTCCCAGAGATTCATGGAATATTCCTAAGGAGTCCATGAAAGGCCACTAGTGAAGTAAACCTATTCTCATAGAGTCACAGAATCCCAGATTGGTTTGTGTTGGAAGGGACCTTAAGGCTCACCCAGTTCCAGTCCCTTGCCTTGGGCAACGACATCTTCCACTAGAACAGGATGCTCCAATCTCCTGTGTCCAACCTGGCCTTGAGCACTGCCAGGGATGGGCCATGGGCTGAAATTCCCTATGCATGGATCTACACCTCCAGCAGAAGTTATCCAAGTTAGAAAAGACTGAAATCCTTTTTCCAGCTCTACACAAGATGTGAACTCAAGCTGGGTTATGACATAAATACACAGCCTGACCCTAAACACCTCTTACCAGGTCTGGGTTCTATTGTTTTGTCTTACCTGTATTTGGTAAGGAGATTGTACCACCCCGAAGGCTGTGAGATGTTCTGAGCTGAGGTCACCATTCTAACAGGGTAAGTTACAGATCAGCAGGGCCTGGTCACTGTGTATCACCTTGTTGATAAGACGGTGCTCTTGGAGCTAAGTGACTTAAACAACGTGTTTTCTACTTCCTTAACAAGTACGTGCCTAGGAAGAGAGATGGGGAGCTGTGAGTCCAAGTTTTCTCTTTATTATCTAACAATGATCATTCCAATCTACGTGTCGTTTCTTTCAAATATTGCTTTACTAAACAGCCCTTTGGCGATTACTTCTCTCTTTCTTTCTTTTTTCCCATCTCTCTGGCTGAGAGTAAATCCCACAAATGAGCATTTTTTTTCAGTAAACATAGTGTTTTCTGCACTGTGAGATCTGCAGATCTTAGCACCAGGAGTTACTGCAAAGCACTATCTTTCTTACTTTCTTCCTTGCTGGTTTTCCTACCTTCTCTGCCCTCGTAACTGTAGCAAAGACATGAAAAATATGGTGAATTTAAAGGGATTTTTAAAAGCCTACTTAGGAAGCTACTTTTAAGGAAGGCAAACCTATAGAAAGTCCTACATAACATCTTTTCCTCACCTGCCAGCCTGTGCTGTAGTTTGTCACTTTTTCCATCAATGATGAGGAGAAATAACCTTCAGAGGTTAAACTTCGGTGGCCTTGCAGCTTAGCTTACAGAGCTTTGCATGAGGAGCACCGCATGCGTATACTTGGATGTACAGCTGCATGTGAACACATCATCTCACATGGCTCCCCACAGCATGGGGCCATACCTCTCTGACACACAGCAACCTCCTTGTTTCAGGGTGATGGAAGCAACAAGGCAGGAGATTGCACCAGTTTCATCTGGGGCAGTGCCAGCCCAGTCCCTACACTGCATCCATCCACCGCCTGTCCCAGGAGGGAGGGCACGTGATGTTGGCTCACTTCCAGAGACAGGGACCCCCGCTCAGACACCGTGCAATAACTAAAAGGCATTCTTCCTCCTCCAGGGGCCCTGCTATTACTTATATCAACTCTGCTCCTTTGCCAGCTGGAAAAGAAGCCAGCAGACTTTGCTTTCAAAGCTCCGTCCTTTCCCTGATCCCGCATTGCCCAGCTGCAGTCCCAGGATATTTCCTCTGGCTGGGGGGTAGGCAAACAGTGTTCTCCTCAACTGACAGACATCCCTTTGCTTCCTGAGCCAGCCTTGGGTGCTACTCTATGACCGGGACCATCTCTCCCTTTCCAGACACCAGTGAGCTACATCTGGGTTCAATTTAAATCTTCCTCTTGGCCAAAATCTTTCCTGACTTCAAATAACTTTCAATTATTTGAAATAGCTGTTTCCGTCCCAGGCTCCTACCCATCTTCTCCTCCAGTCTGTGATAGAAAATGAGAATAGAAACAGCAGTAAAAGATGCTCTAAGAGTAGTCATAGGGAGAATTGCATGTCTTAGTTAGCAAATATGATTGCTTATGGGAATTGATCCTTTGAAACCAAAACAGCAAGAGGAAGAGTTTGACTTCTTCTGCTGGTGCTCAACTGGCAAGTATCTAAGCCAAGTCTGTCAGTGATCCCCTTTACAGTCTGTGGCTGAAACCAGGCTCATAAATTAAGCTAAATCACATTCAGGATGGGCATATTTCTCCCCATTGACTAGCAAGAGATATTACTATGATCACAATCCTCATGTTGGTGTCTGGCTCGAGTACCTATTCTTAGGTCGGTTGACTGAATCCAAGCCAAAAGCCTGGCAGCTAATGCCTGGTGCATGGTACCAGGCTGAGGTAGCTGTGCTAAACCCACTGAAACTTGATTTCTAAACCAGTTGCTACTGCAGGCTTCATTTTTTCCTGTAGGGTGGTCTCACTAGTCAAAGATCTATACCAACAAAGTCATGTTAAATTTCTAAAGCAGCAGTGTCTGGCCCAGCTTTGTTGCAGCTAGCAGTGTTAGAGCCAGAAGTGTGGTGGCAAATCATCTGTTCCAAGCAGGAAAAATAGGAGGTGATGAAATGAGTATTTGCCTGAGGCTCTGGAAAACTGGAGACAGATGATGGTGCATCATATTAAACAGCACTTGCTGATGAGCAAGGGTATATATATGGTACATGTGTGTATATATATGCATCCACTGATGGATACTAGCAGCAGAGATACGTGCTTCCTTTCATATTGCAGGACAAGCCAGTTGCGATCATTACACACCAGAGTCCCTATCAAAATAACATGTGGAAAATGTTTTGGAGTGGCTACTTTCAAGGAACTGGAGGGAGCAGTTGCCTTCCTGCTAAGCAGGAACCTCCTGACCTACTTGTTAATAGGAGCTGAAATCAAAGACTCTTTATGCTGCTGAAAGTCTTAGACTGGGAAGCATTTCCAACAAGCAAGAAGTCCTGAGGCACTTCTCCTTGTCCCTTATATGTTCTTTCTAGCCTTTGGCTACTCATGGAAAGAAATGCCTTTCTACTTAAACATAGTTTGACTAATTAATCTATTCCATCTGTTCCTTCCTCCCAGAATGTAACCATGACACAGAAGTTTCCGAAACAGATTTGGTTCTCATATTGATAAACAGGTCACAGAGAAACAGGAGTGCAGGGAAAGAGATGAAGGGAAATGTTGAGATTTTAGCTCTTATTTCATCCCGACCAGCTTCTGATGCTTTCATGCAGATGGCTGATTTATACAGTATGTTGTGTACATGAGGGCAGTCAACAAACACATCTGAGATCATTCATGCAACTAGATCAGAAAAGCTAATCCCAGCTCGCAGAAAGGCCTCAGAAAGTGCAGTGTGTTGAAGTGGGGTTTTGTACAAATTTCAGTGGAATAAAGTCATTCTGTTGGATAAACTGTGATTTTCCTTTTGAAACAACTACCCAGAATCTACGTGCCATTAATAGAGATTAGTGAATAGGGGTATAGTTTGGTTATTTTCTCTACAAAGAATGAAATAGGTTAATTTTTATAAGTTCAAAGTGCACCTGAGCTGCTTTGCTGCTGTTCCCCAGCTCAGAGCTGCTGCAGAGCTGAATGCAGCACCACGCTGCCATGTGTAAGCTTGCTTCTAACAAGTTAGCCCTGCTATTGTAGATCAAATGGCCTTCATGTGAACTGACAGCAGGTAACTGATCAAATATTACTGAGTTTGCCTTTAAATTTTAACCTGCGAGAGTTACGCTGCATCCTGTTGGATTTTATGTTTCATGACACAGTGTGCCAGAACCAGGCAGCACAGCGCAGCGTAATGCAACGTGACAGCTAAATTCAAAGGAAAAGGCAGTTCTGCAACATTTAACCACTCTCAATACTCCAAGCAGGACTCTGCTTGCTGCCACCACCAGAGTCCCCATTGAAGGGTTGTCACCTGCAGAACTGCCCATCACGTTAGAACGCGCAGGGGCAGACCACAGGGGCAGGTTTCCTCAACTCCATTGGGTTTCCACAGTGGCATAAGACAACTTTGAATGTGTTTTTTTCTTCTCTTTTTTTAAGGTTCCATTTTGTTTCTCTTTTTGTGCTATAGAGTTTTGTCCATGTCACTGCACCACTGCAAAAGTATAGTATTGATTATTCCCAAACTTGAAGGGATCATAGGGAAAAAACCTTATTCTCTAGTGAGATCACTGCGCTCAGTCAGGACTGCCTGTGATTTGGATAACCTTGACAACTAACACAATAAACAGTGCCATGATTTTAAGTGAGGATGAGCTTGCATGTTCAAATCTCTCTGCCAAATCTAATACAAGCGCCAAGCCTTCCAGGTGTTTCATTGTGTTATCACACACAACTAACATAATTTTTTCTTTCAGTTCTGAAGAGGTGGTCCAAAATGTTTAAACTACAGTAGTTGCAACATGTCAAAGAGGGAATTTATTATCTCAGCCCCAATAGGTCTTAATAAGCCTTACACAACTGTTTAGGCATTTATTCTATTAACGGCTGTTCATTCCAGTGGCTTCACCTGAATATTCATGATCTTACTATTCCCAGTGCTTCAGTGTAGCAGCTGTTTGAAATCCACAGCAAATGTTCAAGAGAGTTCCACAAATATAAACACCCTCACAGCTGAATGTTTGGGGCCTGTGCATCGCAGAGGAGAGACATGAAACATTTATGTGGAGTGATTTTTGGAGGACGGCATTTACAAAGCTTAAATAGTCCTCGCACATTTGGGAGCACTTCAGTGTGATTGGGACATTACCATGGAGGACAAAGAGTCTGGAAGAGCCTACATCCCACAAAGATGTTACGCTCGCCTCTGCAATAATTCAGCGTAACAGAGGAATCCTGCTAAATTCCAGATTCAGAATCAAACCCTAGGCAACTGTAATCCATGGTGGGCTGGGGTGGTCTTTTCTTGCCTCATCAACATGGGTTTGAATGAGGATGGAAATCATACCTGTAGAAGGGAGGTACCAAGAATATAAAAATAAACAATGTGCTCCATAAAATTAGAAGCACAGAAGGAAACAGATCATTATCCAATAAATAAATCCTAATAATGTTAAAAGCACCTCACGAGTAGGAGCCAAGTGTCTAACTCTGGACTGTACTTACTTAAATCGTTTGTCTCATATTAGGTAGAAAACAGTTTCTGGTGGAGTCTGAACAGCTAAGACACTATAATTAGCTGGCACATGGAGGGCATAAAGAATTCAAGCTCTCTCAGAGGACTGGGGATGGGAAGCCAGTGCTCTACCTGTCCTCCCATCTGTTCTGCCGCTGTCTGTGTTGTTGGCATCTAGAAGTTGTCATCAGCTCGGGATTATTGGTGGTCTTTGCTAAAATGAGTGAATGGATTTAGCCCACTTCTCAGAGGACAGGTGCTTGCCTGCAGGAAAATGATTTGAGGGCACAAGGGGATGATTTGCTGTGAGAAGGTGGAGCAGAGATGCAGGCAATGGGATCAGAGTTTACAACTGCTGTAGTCTGCCTCTAGGACTCAGAGAGAGAAGGAGGAATAATCATGTGACTGAGGAAGAAGGAGGAATCATCAAGTTTGATGTGTCCCAGGACCTGCAAATCAAGTTTCCTACCCTATTTCATAGATCCCCACAATTGTGAGATCTCTGATGCTGGAAGTGGTTTTCACCATAGAAACTAGCAAATGGGACAGAAAACAGGAAAGCAGAAAACAGGACTGTCTCCTAACACTGACTTGCAAACATTCCCTTTTCAGTCCATGATATGGGTCTGCATTTTCATTCTGGAGACTTTCTTGCTTCTCCAATTGAGATACACATGTGGACAGATGCACTTCCACTGGAGGAAGAGAAATAACAAAAATAGAAACTGGGAATGAAACAGCCAGATTTGTTTCCCATTATCTGAACTGCTCAAATAGGAAATTACAGAGTGACTCAGGCTGGCCATTTGCACTGGACTTCTTTCAGTACATTGCCAGGTTTGACAAAACAGCAGCATGAAGTTATAGTTAGTTAAATATTTAAAATATAGTCAAATTACAATAAATGTTACCTTAGACAATGGAAATATATATATATGTTCACATATATGTGTATGTTGCATACACAAGCATACTAGTAATAGGATTAACATCAGTTAAGATCATCCATAAACTACTAAAATGACCATATCCAGCTTCTGTACAATCCAGAGGAAAGGAATGTCCTTTCAGAGACTTTGTGACCACTCTGATCTCACAAAAAAAATAGAGTTCTAGTGTTTAAAGGAAACCTTACAACAGCCATGGGATTTTCAGTAATATACTGGGGCAGGCATTGTTCATATACAGACCTGATCTCTGTGAACAGTAACGGTTCCAGGCTAATAATGAAATAATCCATTTTTACTAGATGAAAGAAGGGGGATCAGAAAAGTAACTTGACCTGTGGGTAATAATGGTGCCAAAAGCTTATAATGGAAAATATCTGAAGAATCCGAGCCTCTCTCTGAGAGATATGAATGATTTCTTTTTTCTTGCGAAAAGTGTATGAAGAACTTGAGAAGAAGTGCCTGAGTGACTTTTATGAGAAAAGGCCCTGTTTGGGGGAGAAAGGGGCAGTGTCAGGTTGCAGCCCAAATGCAGCCCAGCATTGCCTAGCAGGAGGCACAGCTAAGAGATGCTCCGATCCCTGCACTGGATGCACTTGCACTTGGATGGGTTTTTCCTTTCTCCTTCTCCACTCGTTCTTTATTCTCCCAAAATGAAAGTTTATAAATCATCAGGAATAAGTCCCTGGGTCTAATTTTTCTGTCTATTAACATGCTCCATAGTTCATACTACAGTGATCTTTCAGCAGTAAGAAAACATGGGATAAAAATCACTAAAATCGGTGGAACACTGTGTTTATCTCAACACCATCAGGGTTTTGCCATTCCTCCCCACATACTTTGCTTGGGCAGTCAAACTCAATTTCATAGATGTCAGCAGAATGCAGTGCTCAGCTTTGCTCCCTTGTGCAAACAATCCTTACTCAGACAACCAGCCCTAATAACACCTCAGGAGTTTCTCAGCTGAGAAGGGCTTCAGTGAGGGACCCCTTTGTCTGTGGAAGGTTTTAAACTGCAGTTGTTGTGGTCTTATGGCTTTTTCCTTTACTTTTTCTACATACAACAGGTTCAGGATGACTCAAAGCAAAACCAGGAAAGGTTAAAATGTATTTATGGTTAGGCCTTCATAATACAGGCACATAAAGGAGAATGCAGGCTGGGTTGACCCAGCTCTGAATGGGCAGTTATATAAATGTGCCTTTGGTAATGCAGGTGAGGCTCATAGCACAGAACTTGTGGCTCAGGAAGAGGTCAGGGGACTTCAGCTCCTATTCCTGGAATAGTAATGTTTTATCCAGGGCTAATGCTCTTGCACAATAACATTTGTTGAGTATATCATGAAGGTGATCAGCCTAACTATCCCCATTTTATGATGGGGGAAGATGAGGCAGAGTCAGTGCTCACAGGATGCTCTCAGCCATGCTGTGCTGTCTGCCTGGATAAGGCAGAATTGGGAATAAGAAGAAAAAAACAGGAAGGGGGGTTTAGGGCAAGTATAATGAACTTCTTGGCCATTACCCTCCATGAAAATCCCTTTATTTCCTGCAGTTTCCTCCTTTGCATTGCAGGCTCTGGTGTAGCATCTAATTCCCACTAAGTCACTTCAGGCATGCACTTACTAGTTACTAGGAAGTAAATAATAAAATGAGGGGTATTTCTCTGGTACAATAATTTAAAGTGTTTTGCAAAATTTAGCCTCTCTCTCCCTCTCTTTTGTACACATATAAAACCTCTCTGCCCTGTATGTGTGTGTGTGTGTGAGTGCAAGTGTAATGCAGATAAATCATTGGATTTCAATGACTACTGGGCTGAGATTGAAATAAGAAATAGCTTGTTGATTACTAAGGCGATTAAAAGGATCATCTTATTGATTCCCACCCAGCCAGGCACAGACCTCAGTAATGAACATCGACTGGTTTAATAAGGGAAAAGGCAAGATTTACTGGATGCATGTGCTTTTCATTAGAGTGAGCTGAAAGGAAATAAAAAATGCTGACCTACCCAGTCATGGGCCACTGTGCCTCTTACTCTTCCAAGCACAGCTAGTACAGGAAAGGGGGTAATAGAAAGCAGTTTGTGACTGCACAGGGGCAGTGACTAATGAAATTACTGAAACTAAAGTAACAGCAGTGAAATTATTTTCTTCCATCTTTCCCTCTTCCTCTACTGATTTCCGCTCTCCTTCCTTAGAGCGCAGGAATTTGGATGTCCATTAAAACTGAAAGCTGACTGTGTATTTAAAAATCAGAGGCAAGGTTTCCTTCCCTTGTAGATGTGTTGGGAGATACGAACTGCCTACAAGCAGCTCATCTATTTATGTTGATACTAGGAGTAAATGATTCTCTAAAAGATAAGCTTGGGGTTAAAAAGGCATGAGTGTGGACATTTGTGTTGCACACTTCAGACACTGGTCCTACTTATTCATGTAACAACCAGTGGCTCTGTGAATGTCTCCTTCAGAAAGACTTGTGTTCTTTAGTCTGAGTCAGGTATAACTGCAGCTGTCTGGTACAAGTGATGAGCAAGTTTTTCTTCTTAACCACCTGCAGAAGTAGCTGGTTTTGCAATACAAATAACTGTATTTTCATATGTGTAAGTCATACCTCAGATAACTCACACTCCTGTCAGAGGACTTGAACCTAAGACTTTCAGTAACATGCACCTCACCTACACCAATGTGTAACCTCCTTAAAATCCAAGGTGGGGGGGGTGTTAGAGTACAGGAAGCAGGCTGGGTAGGCAAGACTGTTTCTAGAAGGGAAGAAGCAGATTGCTGAGGATTAGAGACGATGTAGGCTGCTGAGGGAGACAAGACTTTCAAATAAACATCCCTTCACATCACCCTCTGATTCACAGGGCCCACAGTGCTGCTAAATCACAGGCATTTTTATAAATAATCAAAAAACCTTGCATATCGCATATGGGAAATGCAATGTTCTGACTTGGTAGCCCCAATGAGAGTATTCCTTTCTAAAGCAGCACAGTGTGTGTTTTCTTTACCTGTTTGCACAGTGAATGATAAGGAAATGATGAAATCTAGTATTATGACCACTTTTCTTTTCTGCATGAGAAGAGCAAGTTGCCTGAAGCATTTTAAACCAAAGGGGCCAAAGTCTGCTTAAATGTGCAGTCTGCAGATCCAATGTACCTCCACTAGCACCAAGAGTGTGAGCCAGTCTGTGACAGTGGCAGTGAAAGATCTGTAAGGAAGGGTTAGTAAACTTCTAGAAAATTTACTAACAGACTTTGTTAGCAAATAATTCTTCCTTTAACTTGAGGAATTGGTACAATATTCATGGGTAGATCCATCTGTGCTCTCTATGAGGAGCTCCCTATCACTGCAACCTTTGATATCACAGGAACTTGGTTGGTGTTCTTTCAGTGCTGATGGTCCTGCTCATCTCTACTGGACGGTATGAAGGCCACTTCATTAGTGTAAAGTTCCTTCCTGCCCATGCTTCCTACTGGAGTAGTTTCCTCTGCTCTATCCTCTTGTCTTGTGCACCTTGTGAGCTCTGCTATATCCTCCTGGGAGCACAGTCAGGGTCCCAGGCTGGTTTAAGTTACTTGACATCATTGCCAGGAACCAGAATCCCTTTAGGAGTTGGGTATAAACCATTTCTTTCTTCCTCAGCCGAAAGCCATTGGGTAACAGCTCAGCAGGGGGTTGGAGAATCAGCCTCCTGAAGAACCAAGATGCTGATAAGCAATATCCTGCCTCCAGTCAGATACTCCCACCTCCCAGGAACTGCTGAGCTCCAAATTCAGCAAGAACTGGTGACACTGACATGACATTTAGGTGAGAGAGCCACCGTGGAGGGCATGAAATATGCTTCATAAGTGACATCTCATCAGGAGCTGAGAGTCCTTGCCCAAGCAGGGACATGTCTCAGGCTACTCTGGTGCCTGGCCTGGAGCCAGCCCTGCCACACACCATTAAAACCTGAGAGCATCCAGTCCTGGTGCCATAACCCACAACTCTAAGCACAGTTTCCCTCCCAGTTCCACTGTGTCTCCACTTCTGCCCAAGACAGATGGATGAGTCTGTGAATAAATGGCAATAGCACTGGATCAACCAATGACAAGAGTTGTTTTGGGAGCTACCTGCATGGATAGCTTCTGAGGTGTTACTATAGAACAGTTCAAAGGGCTACAGAGCCCTTTGTGAACATCTTTCTTTCTGCTTATGAATGCCTTATTTAAAGCGATCTCAAAATGGTTGAGCCAGCAATGAAATGCAGCTGAAAGCCTCCAGAAGCACGGAGAAAGGATTTTGACCCAGAAGAAATGGCTGAGCTTCCAGTCACGCCAACCATCTGTCTGGTACAACTAGCCAAAACCTGCCAGAGCCCTGCCAAAAGGGACAGGGGTCTCTCACCTTGAGTCCTACTTACCACCTTCACTTCTTCCCTGGAAACCCAAGGCAGCATTTCCAGTCCTGGATACAAAGTAGTGATTTAAGAAATGTTGGGTATTATGCTGTAGGCTGGAAAAAAAAAGAAAAACAAACCCAACCATGTTTTTCAGGCAAGCTTGTTCTTAGAGCTGATTTCCTTCCTCTGCCTCCTTCCACCCAAGAGGAACCGGCAGTCGGAGCTTCCCCTTCCAAAGCTGGCATTGCCAACTTCCAGCTGAGGTCAGAGTTAAGGTTTGTTCCTCTTGCCAGAGGAATTTGGGCATGTGTTACATTTCTTGGATCCTGGAAATGCAAAGGAGTTTCTAGTGGAGGCTGTTGCTTGGTGTGATGGCTTGCTATAATGTGTGGGCACGAAAGGGTGTCCAAAGCTCTCCTTAGCCAAATATTTCCCTGCATTTTAAGATTTGCATGGGTGGGTTTTGTACTTAAGCAGCCTTCAATGTATTCAAAAAAAGGTTTGGTTGGTGGCTTACATAATAGTGTTGAATCTGACCCAGACGTGTTGTCACAGCACTGCTGTCAGATAGATAGTGAGCTGTCAGATTGAAATATTCACTAGTAATCTAGGTTATTGGGCCCTTTCCTTCAAAAGTGCACCCAGCAGAAAAGCAGCAGTGGTAGGAGCTGGAATTACAAGGTTCTGCAGCAGGGTTAAATCTCTGCCTAATAAAGGGAAGATTTCCAGGTGGATTATGTTCTGATTCAGTTTCAGTTAATTTGTTTTTCCACTGTTCTCCTTGGATCATGGTTAAAGGTGTCATGGGTTCAGCTTAAACCACAACAAGAGTTCAGGACTTCATCTCTAGTTCAAACATTTCTAGGTATTTACCACTAATATCCCCAAGTAGGAAGTACAGGTTTCAAGGCTTTAGGTTGTCTGCAACCAGTCTTAACCACACATAAAGTACTACGCTATCAGGCACCATCATTACATAGTTGATCTCTAATTAAAACCTTAAATATCAGAGACCATATAAAGTGCTGACCTTTTCTGCTGAGAAAAGACTAATTGTTCTTTGTTGCTAAAGACATATGAGTGCCTTTCAAGATGCAATCTGCTCATTCCAGAACACTTTGTTAGTAAGGTTCTGCTACAGTCATCAATAGGAGAAGCAATTAGCTATGAAAAACAATTTATATCATGTAATGGCACTTGCCTACATTTGAAAACATTTTACTACATATTTCTTAGCTGCTGAAGCTTAATTTTTATTATGCATGATCTCCCTTTTTAAATCAATTTGGGTACCAGAGATCAAAAATGCTAAGAATGTCTTGAACAGTATTATTTCTCCATCAGTGAATGTAATGACTTTTCATGGATGAATCTTGCCACTTTCTGGGTGTAGTCTTTATTCCATAACACAGTGATCCCAGAGTGTTGTGACTGCTTGACACAATATATCATATAATATATCTGCTATCGGTATTCTCATTACAGAGGGTGAGACAAGTGAGATTGGAAAGCAAGAGCAGAACTGTTCAGATCAAAGTGAAAGGCAAGGTGGTGAGCAGTAAAAAAAGACTATGTGGGAAACCCATATAATCAGGACCTTGAATTCTCCCCAGGTTCAAGTGACACAGGTAGAAAAAAGGTTTCATTTCTGCCCCATCAAAAGACAAGAGTCTTTTGGTCAGAGAAGAGAGAGGCTAGAAAAGGATGTTAGTCTGTTAGGAAGACAAGGCATCTGCAGGAGATATCAATCTGAACCAAAACCATGTATTCTCCTTGGCTGGAGTCATGTCTCCAGTCTCAGCTGCAGTCAGCACTCCCAACTTGTTCCAGCTGCATTTCATGTTCCTTGCACCAACTTCAAGGCAGCTCCTGTCTTGTGTGGGGAAGGACACTCTCCCCTTACACACATCACAAATGCTGGCTGTTTTCAACAATTTAGTTAAGCCAGAACTCCTCAGCTGAAGCTTCATCTGCAGGGATGGCCCAAACAATTCCACTGAAGTCAGGGAAAGGGTCCCAGGCTTCCCACAACCAGCATGTTGTAAAGACTCCAGGACATCCCTGATAACCATCACTTCTGGTTTGCATTTACACTTACACATCTGTCTGAGCTTTGTTTCAGTTTGATGCTACTTCTATTTATGATATATGGGGAATCTAACTCCACCTATAACAATATACTTGATTGCTTGATTGTGCTTTGTGCTGGCTTTGCTCTCACACAGCCGGGTTCACAGGAATTAAACACATGCTCTAACATCTTCTTCCACACAGAAGGAATAAAAGAAACTTTGCCTGAGCCATCTAACAGCTTTCTTCTGTTTCCTTTGCTGTGTTTTCCTAGTTGCCTTCAGCCTAGGTACCACCAAAGCTTGCTTTGCTGAGCCAGCTGTACAGTGTGCAGAAAGATGAGGCATGAATTTCAGGCCGGTTCCCTGAAATTGCCCCAGCTCACTCCACTCAGTCCATTTTTACTCAGCACTTCACTCTAATGAAGTCTGATTTGAATTAGGCCAGGCAGGATGAGCTGATACTGGTCCTCTCTCAGTAAATACAAATTCATTCTTTAAATACTGCAGGGCAGCAGTGATTATAAATGGCTGAAGCCACTTGCATCAGATAATTGACTGAGAACTGAACAGTCTCTCCTGAGACTCATCTCCTCCGGGCTGTGGTGTGTTCTGCCATGAAAAGAGACATTTGCTGAAGCCCAGTGTCAGCCCACTTGCACAGCCAGGATGTGGAATAGGCCATACCCCCATGTGGACAGGGTCTTCTGCCCTGAAAATGGGCAGTGTCTGAGCATGGACACTCCACACTGAAGATAAAGTAGGCTGGAGTAACTGCCACCAGCTGTAGTGCTAGAAACCGTACAGGGACCACAGCTGTGGACCAGCAGCCTGGTGTGCATTCACTTCCTCTGTTATATTACCAAAGAGAACAAAAAAAGAAAGAAATAGAGACGCTATAAATCCCCTAAAGTGGGGAAGATAAATTTGTGTGAAAAGTCATGAGGAAACTGACAAGAAAGAGTTACTTTATGCCATTTTGCGGCGAGGAAAAACAGCCTTAGGTTTTCTATTGTCTGCAGGTTTTTCTCTGTGAGAACAGAAGGTTGGGCACAAGGTGAACTGTCAGGAGGAAAAATCGAGGGAATCATAGAGAAGATGGGCCTTGTACATAATTGATCTGACAGAGTGCTGCCCACTCCATCATTGTGGCTGAAATATGCTTGGCCCCCTGTGCAATAATGCATGTGAGTTTAGCAGCGCAAGACTTGGTCTATTAGGGAGTTTGTTTAATCAGGAATGCTCCTGGCCCTGCCAGTGCTGAACGCCGACTACAAAACACAAGATCTGCTCTCTTACTGGAAGAGAAAATTCTGCTGTGCTAAACACTTTCAAGAGCAGACATAAAAGCAGAAAGTGACTTTGAGTAAAGTTGGGGGCTATTGGAAGTAAGAGCAGCATCTCTGTGGCCTTCAACAAGGCCAGCACTATGCTTGTAAGAAAGATGAGAGACTTCTTAGCAGGATCTGTTGCAATAGGACAAGAGATAATGGTTTTAAATTAAAAGAGGGAGATTCAGGCTGGTTGAGAGGAAAAAATTCTTTACAATGAGGGTGGTAAAACACTGGCACAGGTTGCCCAGAAAGGTGGTGGATGTTCCATCCATCCATGGAGACATTCCAGGCCAGACTGGATGTGGTTCTGGGCAACCTGATCTGTTGAAGATGTCCCTGCTCATTGCAGGGAGGTTGGACTAGATGGGTTTTGTAGGTGCCTTCCAACCCAAACTGTTCTATGATTCTGTGATTCCTTGTTCCCAGGAGAATTCCCTCACTGTTTCTCCCCATCAGATTTCTTTTTCCTTTTTTTGATGCTTTTAGTAGAAGATATTATCATCTCATTGAATTGTCTCACAACTGACCCAGCAATACAGAAAATAAGTTGTGTCGTCTTTTACAGCTAGTTGTAGGTATCCTCTGTCAGAGGGGCGAAAGATGTCTGCGGACTGAGGATTTCATACTTGGAGTGTTATTACAGTCACTAACTATCATGGATTTGCTAGAGCAAGATAAAGAGGCAAAGCTTAGAATATGACACACGCTTTGTGTAAGTTCTGAAAAAAGCTGGCAACTGTGTTGTGAAGACTCTGGGTGGTCCGAGCCTGCAGTCCTCTTTGAGGATCCTCTGTCCTGCCTTGCTTTGAGCAAAGCTTTCACATCTGTCCCTGCTCATTGCAGGGCGGTGGACTAGATGATCTTTAAAGATCCCTTTAACCCAAACCCTTCGATCATTCTCAAGTGGGCAAATCCTGCAAAGTGCCAGCAGTTCCCTGTGAGGTGCTGGGAGCTTCAGGACCCCGAGGGGGACAGTGGGACTTGGCTGCCCACTGTCTCAGGCTGCACAGGAGACCCAGATCCATTCATAAATATCAATCTGAAGAGCTATGGAGGGACCCTCCTATTCCCCTTGCATCATGACCCGCACCACTTCTTGCTAAGGTGACAGCAAGTGCTAGATGTTATCATCTGCAGTCTGTCTTATGGTGGAGAAACAAAGCCAGCAATGCTGCAGCAGGGTCACCACGAGCAATTTTCTAAAAGCCATGCTCTGCTGACATCACCAGAAATTTTACTTAAATCCTTCCTATTTCCAGCTAAAAAAATCCATCGTCATTATGAAAATGACTTGTACCGGACCCCAGCATAATCTTTCCAGAAATGATCACTCCTGATGTTTAAACAGATTGTGATTTATTTCACCTCTTAGATTTTCCCTCCGGCTAAGGCTGGTGAGAGCTGCCATCACCACTTCCGAAGTCCATAACTGTGCCTAAAAACATCCGACAAAGAAGGGGTTAAGGATTTCCATGCAGGGTAAAGCTATAAGGAATTAGTGCTCGGGAGTGTAGAACATTCACTTTTACAGTAGGTGGTGTTCTTGTTACACTTTCATACATGCCAGGCTAATTAACTCTCTTAAAGACCACATCATTAAATTATTTTCCCTGCTTAAAACACTGCAATGTTTAATGTACCCCAGCAATTCAATTATGTTTAAAACAATATCCTAAGGATGAACTACTATGGGGTGGCAGTTAGAGGAAGTTTTACACTTTACCTCAAACACAGGTAAAAGAGAAGAGCAAAACCAAACTTGAATTCTAAAATAGCTGTTTGAACAACAAAAAATCAACCACAAAACTTGTAAATGAAGCTAGTTATTGTAGTCTGGATGATTGAGTTTGCCTTTACTCTCTTTTGTAAGTGACCAAAGACTTAAAAGAGGTGTGTTTTTTTTTTCCCTCAATACTTGATAAAATCTTTCCATTCCATCTTACAATGTATTTCTATAATTCTTGTTGCTTTACCTTCTGTCCCTGTTGCAGTTTCTCTTGCTTAAAGGGGAAAAAAGCAAAGTTTAATGAAGTATAACATCTTGGGGGGGGGGGGGGGGGAAT
>JASSUY010031439.1:17689-69181 GCA_032466535.1 Forpus xanthops | reverse complement strand
GTTGAGGACACCAGAACTGCACACAATACTCCAAGTGAGGTCTCACAAGAGCAGAGTAGAGGGACAGGATCACCTCCCTCAACCTGCTAGTCATGCTCATTTTGATGCAGCCCAGGATACGGTTGGCTTTCTGGGCTGCACATTAGCTGTGTAGTTGATAAAGGTTTGAGTTAACTGTGCTGATCAAGCCTGGTAACATTTGAAAACTGGTCAGCACTGAACATAAATGAGAAACTTGCTACTGAAGATAAAGTGGCAGAGAAGTGTCTTTTCCAGTACAGTTGCATTACAACTTGTAATCTTTCATAATGAATCTCTGGTGCTGGTGGTTGGATAGTACTAGAGTGAGTAAACCAAAACTTCTTTTACAGAATGCAAAGCATGAGCTTAGTAAGGTGTTCTCTTCCCTGCTGGCCATTCATCCCAATAAACCAGGTAAAATGAAACAAGTGCTGCATAAATGACTCAGTATACATGGTATGGTGCTGGTTTAAATTCTTATAGGGCTTAGTTCAAGCAGCTAGGGTAAAGGTCCTGCTCTGCTTTCTTTGCTTTGCAGAAGCTTCGTAGAGAAGGGCTCTGATGGGGGTTGTACTGAGCAATCAAAAGGTGATGTAAAGTAGGAGGCTTCATGGTCTTCATGAGCATTTCCCAGCTAGAGTGAGGTCTAGTTAAGTATTTTGGAGGTGGGAGATGTTGAATACTCAAGACTGCTTTTTGGGTTTTGAAGACATCATTGTAAGTCACTGGATCTGTAGCTATCCAAGATTAAACTTCCTGGATCTGCCTCGTTGCTTAGATCTGTCCTTTAACTTGGTTTTACATGGGAGTTAATCAGTCTTAGTCTGTAGCTGAGCTTATGAATTTTCTTGGGGTGGGTACATCAAACCAAACCAACCTGGAGAGTAGCTTCAAAAGAGATTCTCGTGACCAGCTACTTGCCTTCCCTTAAAATGAATTAATTTGTACTAACTATTGCAGCACTGTGGATTATGGCAGCAAAATGGGAAATGGAGACACGACTCTCCTCAGAAAGTGCAAGGCACTTGTTCCTTCGTGCCCTGCGTTTCCACCCAGAGTGCCCAAAACTTTACCAAGAGGTGAGTTCTGGTTTTCTTCTATGACCAGTTATTTGATCAATCAGAGCAGATGAGTCCAGCATATGTGAGAAAAATGGAAAAAAACTTGTTTCCCCATCACTTGGGAATGTTGTAAAAAGAAAGATAAACCAAACCAACCAACCCCAGGCTTTGTACTGGTACCAGTTTTCAGTTTAGCAAATCCTATGTTTATGTATGCAGAGTGAGGGGTTTACACTGCTTATAGATAAATGTGTCAGAATTCCCTTCTAAAGTACTGCAAGATCTGCTAGGAGAGAGTTCTCTAGATTAGGTCTGCCATCCCCAGCCTTTCCTAGGGAATGTGGGGGGTTTTGAGGGCGAGTTAAGGTTTAAAGAATGACTAAAAAGTGGATGTGGGAAATTTCAGAGTAAATCTGTAGGGCAAATAACTGGACACACAGACCTTCAAAAACTGAGGCTCTTGGACATACATGGGATATTGGCAAAGTCTGATTTGTAGCTCCTCAGAGTTCGCTTTACTCCATTTTTGGGCTCAAATGGTTTATGGTTTATTACCACCCCCACAATCATTTGATTTTATTCTCCCTGTTGCAGTATTTCAGAATGGAGCTGATGAATGCTGAAAAACAGAGGAAGGAAAAGAAAGTATTTGAACAAGCAAAGATGAACTTGGTAGGTCTACACATGAATGTGCAGTGCTAAGGAATCCGTATTAATGGCTTGTTTGACAACAGCTCAGGGAAAGCTTTTGTTCCTGTATTGTGCCTGTGTTAAGCTTTTCAAGTGTTTGCTGATGTGCAGCTCAAATACTTCACACAGTGTTTTTTCTTTACCTTTATAAAGTCTTTTGTTACATTCCACAGTTGGAAAGTTATCAGTAATTTCTTAAAAAGAACTATCTTGTACTTCCTCACAGGTATGCAAATTCGATAAAGAAAACCATTAATATCTTCTTCTGATGTTTTTTCCATGTTTGCAAAAATGATGACTGAAAGGAAACCAATTTTTTTCAGTGCTGTTATGCTTGATATTACAGGGGGAATTCAGTTATCCTGAAGAGATTCTCAATGGGGAAATGGCTCGCATAATCTACAGGGATGCTGCTCAGAAAATTAAAGGTGACTTAATGTTTCTTACTCTTTAGGAAAAGTGTCACCTTGAACTCAGCTCTCTAGTGGGTAATACGAATAGACTTAGCTCCAGTGTATGCACTAAGATACATTTTAAATACACCCTTTCTTCAGCAGAACCTAGATAATGCCAAAATGTAAATTAACAGTGCTGATAGTTCTGATTTTCACAGCTTTTCTGCAGGCTTTTGGGCTGAAGTGACAGGTACTGGGCTTACAGCCTCCAAACTTGTTTGTTTAAAAACACCACGGGGAGGGTAGCTCAGAATTGCACCTTTTTTGCTTTGTCGTTTACTGCACATTAGATCACAACTAATCAGCACTTATGACAAAAGAGGTAAGAATTCAGACTAAAAATAAACCAGGTTAAATCACTTTAAATTAACCAGGCTTGCTAAAACTGTGTACTTCTATGGAACAATAATTTGATAGTATTTTTTTGTTGTTCCTCTTGAAATGCAGGTGCTGAGTTCCATCTGGCTGTGCTTTCCATTGCAAAGCTCTTTGATTTTACCCAAGATTTGCAGAAAGAAATCCTGGAAAGGTGAGGTTTGGCTTTGTACTGTGGGTACTTTTATTTCATTTTGTTTGTTTTTTAAGGAACACTTCTCCTAACTCCTCCAATTGATAGTTGGTTGGCAGGTTAACAACTAAAAGCTGTTCCTTTAGAGAAATAGAATGTTAAAGCCTCTAGGAAACGCTTTAACAAAAACAAAACGTGAGGCAAGCATGCTTGTTAGAAAAGGATGCTTGTGCATAACTTCAGAAGGGCTTTGAGAAGCTGTTTATTAAAACTTAAATATAGTTGGCACTGAATATCTGCTGCACTTCTTTTCTGTGAACTGACTGCAGGAACTGTGGATTTTCCTAGTGTACTTTATGGTTCTCCTGCATCTTCAGTATCTCCACTTGTTCCTCTCTTGAAGGATTTCTCTCAAAAGCTTCCTGCCCAGTTCATTCTATTACTGGAGAATATCCATATTAAATAAAACCCCAAAATAAGCTTATATTTTCTGTCTCTTGTGGGAAGGTAAAATGTTTTTTCTCTGGCATTTGGTTACTTAGAAATTAAGTACATTTGTATACAAATACAACAGCCCTTCTAAGCAAAAGAATGGTGGTTGAGGGCTATTACAGACAAGGTGTGTTAGTTTGCAGACCAGGTATGCTGCTGATCCTCTTACATGGGACTACATGGCCCGTCGTGAGCTGGAGATGGAGTCCAAACAGTCCACAGAACAAACCACAAAGCAAATGAAAACAACTGAAATGACCCAGAGAGAGGAACGGTGCTGTGCGGTCTTTGAAGAGGCAGTGGGAGCAGTGCCAACAGGTGAGAAGTTCTGACTGCATTTTAACATATTTTCCTGTTACTTGAGCATACTCTATACTGCATCTGCCCTCCTTTACTTTAAAACTGTTACCTCTTGTCCTGTTGCAACAGGCCCTGCTAAAAAGTCTGTCCCTATCTTTCTTATAAGCTTTAAGTATTGTAAGATTGAAATAGGGTGTCCCCAGAGCCTTCTCTTCTCCAGGCTGACAGCTTCAGCTCTCAGCTTCTCTTTACAGGAGAGGGGCTCCATTCCTGTGATAATATTTGTGGCCCTAAAGTCAGACAAAGAAGGATTTTTCTCAGCTGTCTGTGAGTGTCCTCTCTCTTGCAGAGACGCATTGAGAACTACAGGCAAAGGATGCACTGAGCATCAGTTGTGACAGCATGTGCTGAAGCCTCAGCACTTTATAAAGAGTTACTGTCTGCAGCTTACACTGGGAAGGCATTTAAAAATGTTCATATTTTGGATGCGGGGTCTGTATTTTAAAATGTTACATTATAAAAGTTGACATTAACGCTTAGTGCTTGGATTCTGTGTATTCCTTTTAGACACACATTTGTGCTTACTCTTGTGATTCTGTAAAATGTGATGTTATGTCTTTGATTCTTCAGAGGACATGTGGAAATGCTACATCACTTTTTGCTTAGAGCGATACAACAGAAAAACCAACAGTCAAGGATTAAAGCAAAAGGTAATAGCTTGTTAGGAAATTATAGTAACAGATCATCCCTATTTTGACTGACTTCCCTAATGTGTCAAAGCAGATGTATTTTGACAATTTATCAGAAATACCTGTGGCCATCATTAAAAATCATTTAGTCCCCATCTGAGAGGATCACTTCTACTGTCAGACTCACATGTGTCCTGCCTGAATGTGAATAACCTGATATAAGCCAGCCTTGTCAGTAAAGTACAGTGACCTCTTTGGTTTAAAGTTAAGAGAGCAAATGTGTCCATGTTTGCTGAAAGTCCTGCAAATCTGTGTTGTTTGGAGAAGAGGATGAATTAAAAGGACTCTTGCAAATAAGTCTAAGGTAGGTTAGGTGCTGGCATGTGAGCACCTTAATTACACATCTGTGCTTGGGTGCAACTCAGTGCATTAACTAATGATCTTGGGCAGTTTGGTTCCCTTTTAATACAGTAAAAGAACATTGCTATGTTGTTCTTTAACTCCTTAAGGAAGAGATGTAATTCACATGCTCAGATATCCATCCCCCTCATCTTGGAATGTATGCAGATACCTAAAGCATTATATATATAACTTACTATACTTCAGTGATGTGTTCATACATTAAATCCGTTGGGCTTCTTGTAATGCTGGGATCTGGTGTATGCAGGAATCATCTATGTTTACTTTTTTTTCTCTGTTGGTTCTAGAGGCTGGAGAGGACACTGAGTGTGTTCAGCAAAGCCCATGAGTCCAGTTTGCTGTCAGAAGCTCTCTATAAACAGTGGGTAAGAGCTGACAGAAAAACAGCTTGTGAGATTGTCCTGCATTGCTTACATCCCTGTCTTTACCACGCTGAGTAGATAAAAGGGTGGGCAGTATTGCATTCAAGACCTTGCTTTTGAATGAGATATTGAAAATGTCTTGTGGTGATCAGCTGTATCTGCTGGGTTTTAGGTTCAACTACTGCTCGAGTTCAGTCAGTTTGAGAAGGCCACAGAGGTGGCAGCAGCTGCAAGTAAGCGCTTCAGCCAGTCAGTAGAAACTTGGCAGATGAGGCTGCAGGTGATGATCCAGCTGAAGAGTGATGACGTGACCCAGTGTTTTGAAGAAGCTATTAAGCACGTGAAATCTCAGGTCTGTGTTGGTTTTATTGACTTGCATGGGCCGGAAACCTCTGATATTTGATTCCAGCTCTGCTTACCTTTTAGGGTGCTTTGCCATTATGGACTCTCTGGGTGGAATGGAGTGAAGGTGCAAACAGCAAGGAGGAGACAGAAGCCCTCTATCAGGTACTTAGCTAACAGAAGTCTACTTTTTATGTCAGTGCGTAAATAATCAGGAACAATGGGTGTGGATGGAACACATAACAAATGCTTTATACCACAGTACCTTCATGAATGTGTTGATATTGGAGAATTTCAACTGAAAGCTATGTATGTTACCAAAATTCAGTTGGATGTAGGCTTATAAGCCTTTTAATTGTAGCTTTTATTTTCCTTTTAAACTTGCAGAGATCCTTACAGGCCACAACTCCTGCAGAATCTACGACTATGAAAGAACTGTATCTTGACTGGACTTACAGAAATGGTGGTTATAAGAAAGTGAAAAAAGTCTTTACCAGGTGACAAATAAAATCTTCAAAGCTGTGTTCTAGTGCAGGTGTTATAAGGCTTGAATTCTAAAGTGATATGTGCTTTTACTTCAGCCTGTGTGAAAATCGGCCATTTTCACTTGACTTCTTCAAGAAGATGATCCAAATAGAAAAGGAGCAAGTAAGTATCTAATTAAGAGCTTGTACTTGTAAAATACGCTTCTGATGTTGGATTTAAATAGGAAATAGAGTGCTTATGAGTTGTGTGATTAGTTTGTGATCAGTTCATAGTTGTCTTCTGAAGTTGATTCATAGCATTGAACACAAAGCCAAGTTCCATGGTAACTAATCTTTGGCAGTGTGCGTGTGCGTGTGTAATTACCGTGACTCTTTTTCTTTGTATGAGTCTAATCAGGCTGTAGATTCACTTCTGTACAAAATAAATGGGCTTTTAATACCTTCCTTTGTTAGGAATCCTGCAAGATGCTCAATCTGAGGGAATACTATGAACGTGCCTTGAGAGAGTTTGGTTCAACAGGTTCTGGTAAGGGAGTTTATTTATTTATTTATTTATTCATTTCATGCTGCTGCTTTTATTTCCATCCATTTCAAAAGTTAGCTGTTTGTTCTGTCCTTGTGATTGCTGCTGTGCAGAGTGGAGCCTATTTCTTCTGTGCCATTAAGAGCATGACACTTTGTAGTGTCACTTTCAGCCCAGGGTCGTTGTTCACAGTGGGATGGCTTCAGTGGAACTACCAGCAAATAAGAGTTTTGACTCAGGCTGGCATGGAGGTGATACCACCTTGAATTTGAGTTTGCAGACACTATGGGGCTATGTTATTTAATCAAGATTGCTGCAGTATGCCTTTTAAGAAAATAAACAGCTCAAATACTGTGGCATTATCTTTAAGACATCACTGTTCCACTGGAAATAGAACCCAGGCTTTGGTCCTCAAGGGCAGGGGCTGTAGTTTCCTAAGTAAACCTCATCGCATTAACATCAAAGACACTTGCAGGAAGTTCCTAAGTCAGGTTTGGTATGTCTGTTCATACCAATCAAAACATAACCAGAACTTCTGTTTCTTTTGAAGAGCTCTGGCTGGATTATATCAAAGAGGAGTTAAGTCATCCCCAAGGCAAACCAGAAAACTGCGGGAGCATTCACTGGCGAGCTATGAAGAT
The DNA here is from genome assembly GCA_032466535.1 of Forpus xanthops. Lineage (NCBI taxonomy): Eukaryota > Metazoa > Chordata > Aves > Psittaciformes > Psittacidae > Forpus > Forpus xanthops. The sequence continues at coordinate 62,192 of JASSUY010031439.1, read as the reverse complement.
GTTGCAGGGTGACCTGGTGGAAGACTTTGTCTCCAAATACACCTTACTGCAAGCTGGGCATTCATGAAAATTATGAATGGTTACAACGTGACAGTGTGCATTTCTTTCAACCTCTTTGTACAAAAATAAATATGGTCCAGGATGTCATTAAAATGTAACTTTACAGTCTTACATGTGTGAAAAACAGGCTGTCCCATTGCAGTTGTTGCTGGTGCTGCTTGTGCCGGGGCAAGTCCAAGTGCACACTTAAGAGAAAACAAAGATGCCTCTGGGGGTGTTCATTGAGAGTTCTGAGAGTAAACTCTTCCTCCTGCCTAAACCTTCACACGAAACAGTCATAATGCATCCACTTTTACATTGGAAAGCTTCATGTTACAGCACATAAATGCAAAAAAGACCAACCCAAACTCATGGAAATTGCACCTGTGGGAGATCTTTGAGTTGCATAATGGAAAGTGGAACACTGAAGAAGTGATCTCTAAAATCACAGTGGTGTTTCTGAGCCTTGAAGTCACCTGTAATCCTATTTTCCAAAGGCCATCTTCTATCTCCGTGCTATTTCTCAAATATCTGGCATCTTACTTTCCCCCCTCCTTCCCTCCCCAGCAATCACTGCTTTTCTATCCTGTCTGCCCTTTATTATGTTACTTCTTCCCTGGAATCACTTGCCTTCCTTCTTTGGCTGCACAGTAATTTTAAGTGCAAAATTTGGGTTTGGAGGAATTTTTTTGGTTGTTTTGTTTGAAATGCACCAAAGCTGATAAGCACCGTTTCTGAAAGCAAGCTCTTGACACGCACCGGGTCCTGAAGAGCTTTTTCACTCACTCCGCTACACGCAGGACCGTTGCTGAGCCGTATCTATCTCCTGAGAGCATCTTTGTCCTCCGGGTGCTTTCTCTGAGCACGGGGCCTGCGGGAAGGGTCATCTTTTGCCAAGATTAAAAAGGCGCAGAGCCTGCAGAGGCACCGATGTTTTACTTCACCTTTGTGAGCTCCAAGGCGCGGTCTTACTGCTCCTAAGCGTTCCTCCGCCTTTTTTCTCCGGTTGTTTTGCCCTCTGGTCAGGCTGTTTCTCTCCGCACACCGTCTCCAGTAGCGATGCAGTTCTGCACCGTGTGTCGAGCAGCGCAGACCGCGGGCTCAGCACTGCTGCGGGCAGAGGGAGGCCGCAGCGCTGCACACCGGCCCTGTCGGACGGGTGTCCCGCAGCTCCTCGCTTCCAGCCGGTGCCGAGGCACAGCCACCCGCTCCAGGCTGCCCGCCCGCTCCAGGCTGCCCGCCCGGCCGCGGCCTGGGCAGCAGCTGCTGCGGATGGGACCGACCGAGGGGCGCCGCTCGGCTCCGCAGGTGTGGTGCTTGCTGTGGGGCGGGGAGTGGGGCGGGCTGGGCTCGCTTCCCTCACGCGAGCAGCGGGACTCGCCGGTGTGGGCTTCCCGATGTGAGCGGGGTTCTGCCCTTGTTCGCGGCCGGGATCTCTGTCAGGATCTTCCTTGCAGCGGGTCCGGCCTCGGCTCTGGGAGCCTGGCTTCCCTCGCCCTGGGCCGGGGCTGCCCTCCAGCGAATCCACCTTTGCTGTCGTGGGGGTAACGCACCTTCTCCTGCCTCTCCCTCAGGGGACCATTGAGGTCTTATGCTCTTCAGCTGCGCGGCCGCCATTTTTAGCCCCTCAGGAGGCTGCAGGTCCCATCTCCTTGGCACGTTGGCTTCCACAAGGTGGGGTTCATAGTCGTTGGTGCTTGTACCCATTCCACTCCTTGTGTGTTATTACCTTTGTATTTTACACAGCCTGCTGCTGTTGGTGAATGGGCTCGTTATGGGTCAGACTTGAGGCCTGCTTCCAAGATGGCAGCGTGGTCATGGCTGAGGGAGGAGGCTGCGCCTGAGGTGACTGATGGCAGCAGTGTGAGCCGTCCTTCTGCAGGATTGCTTTCTGAATGGAAAGCCTTTTAAAGCCTGCTTTAAAACCTCTGATTCATCAGGGGAACGAACAGTAAGGCCTAAGGGCTCAGCAACATTTAAATTCAGTAGAAGTCCAGGAGCCTGGGAGGAATCACAGGCCTACTGCATTCCTTTCAATTGTCTTGTAGGTGATGGCTGGTGCCATTGAGTCTGAAAGCTTTGAGGAGGAAGGGCTTCTTGATGAGAGGGAAACCATGACCTGGAAGCCCAGAGAATGTAAGCCTGAAATAGGTCAAAACAAAGGTGAGTAATTAAACTTACACTATGCTTGAGGAAATATACCTAAAAGAACGGTGTAAAGCTTTTTGGTGATGCATGGGAGATGCCTCTTCAGTTACTGTACTAAATAATTTGCATGTAAATAATCCGTGTATGCCTAGGTGTAAGACTGATTAATACTGCCAGAAAATCTTTATATGTATTAGAAATAAACCCAAACCAACCACAAAATCCAAACCAAAACCAGAGCTGTGGTTTTGTTTTCACTGCCAGAAGGTGAATGTGGTGAAACAGGACTTTGTTCCTTTGTCCTATTTTAAAGAGTTATATTTCAACAAGAGTCTATGGAAGATTCTGACTGTTGGTCCAGTGTGTCCAGTGTTCCCAAGCGTGTGAAACAGTGCTGTAGTGGTACTATAGTTGTAAAAACCTGCATGTATTATAATTAGTCAAAAAAGTGCATTTATATGTCTGAATTATTTCATTCTAAGCATTTAATTACTACTCCTGTTTAATTAATCTTTGTTGGTTTTAGAATGTTTGCTGAAGAATATTCTAGATGTTGTTGGTAGTGAGTCTGAAGAAAGTGAGTTCTCTGATAGCTCTCACAATGAAAGTGATACTGGTGGCTCTCCTGCTCATGCTGTTTGTGCACATTCTGACCTGGAGGACTTGGACCGAGAAGTCTCCAGTATGTCCATGACTGTAACTTATCCAGAAGTGCAAACTGCTGCTGTGTATGAGGTGGAAGACTGGGATAAAGAGTTGGAGGATTATAGTCCTTACGGTAAGTACAAAGTTACTGGTGCTTCATTTTGAGTTTTTAATAGTATGTGAGCAGCAGAAGGCTCTTTGCAGGAGAATGGTTTAAATAGTACCATGTGTTCTATTTTGACAAGCAACCTTTCTTCTTGTTGGCCTTGTGGGTTTGTGATGCATATTTTTTGGTCAAATACAGGATTTAAAGGCTGTGTTGTGAAATCAGCTTGAAACTCTTGCTTGAGCAAGTGAATTCTTAGGGAGTAGAACGAGAAGAATTAATTGTATGTGTATATTGAGCTTCTCTGGAGAAGCTGTGTCTCAGTTGTATGTCTTTGTTTTTCTGAAGCAAAAGAGAAGGGTGTGTGGAGGAATCTAAATTGTTTTTTAATGTAAAAGGAATTCTTCCTCGTAGCAATTCTATCCAGACTCTACACCTTAATGTGCCTCTGCAGCATGGATTTCTTTAGGGGAGAGCAGTATAAATGCTTAGTCTCTGAGTTTGGCTTCTTGTTACTTTTGCTGTAGGCTTGGGGAGTTTTTTTAGGGTGTTTGCTTGTTTGCTTTTACTCTTTCTTGAAGCTTGATCCTCTTAAGTGGTTGTGCCTGTGATCAGGCCCGTGCACAGAGGTGGCATTAGATGGAAGCAATTTCATCCTCATCTTTAGGGCTGTATTAATTCTCCTGTTTGTAAAGTATTTTACGGTGACTTGTGTTGAACTGGGAGACTCAGCCTTCCATTTGCCAGGCTGCATTTTGGGATAAAGCAAGTTAATGGAGTTTAGCCAGCAGTGGCTGATAACCCACTGTGGATTTGTTGGCACAGAATAGTACCGATTCCATTTTCTTCTCATTAATGTGTATTTTTTGTAATTAATACACTCTTTTCTTTACTCAGGAAATACCAATTCTCAGTTTATTTTCAGTCTGTAAATGATTGTTGTGTTCAAGTTCTATTGTTTGATAACAGAAGGAAATGGGAAATTTTTTTTGCAGCCTTCCTTTAAAACCATTCTGATTTTAAAATGGAAGCAGTAGTAGTTTTTCACACTGGATAATCTGAGGAAAAGACTACTTCTTTTTCAGATGTTTCCCGTTCTTCCATCCTGGACTTTTCTTGTAATCTTTCATCTGCTCAAAAGTTATGGAATGTTTGGGGTTTGTGTTTTTGTTCTGTTATTTTTTGGTTTTACTGCAATTATCACAAGTTCTCTTACTTTACTTTATTTAACTAACTCATCACTGCCTGTAGCTTGTGCTCTTCAAATCATCACAAACTAAGGCAGCTGTTATGATGGGATTCAGGTGCTCCTGAAGGATAATGAGTACAAGTGTCTTGAGTTGTTAATTGCCACAAATGAAACTGTCCTTGGTTGTTTTATGGGCTTTTATAAGCTTTTGAAAACTGTTTTCTTTGATGGCTTGTTTGACAGTGCTGCTAGAAGGCTGGCACATGCATATCATGTGTTGGGGCCTCTGCTGCCTCACACTCTGGGCGCTTCATTTGTTCAGTCCTTTTCAGTGACTGCTGGCTGGAAATCTTTTGCTTCTGTTGAAGGATTTACCCTGGTTTTGTGCTAAGTTGGTTATTTAGCTTAATTCTAGCTGAGTGGAAATGTTACTCACAGCTAGCTTTCACAGAGCCCCACTCTTCCATGCTGTCCAGTGACCCAGTTCTTAAAGAGTTTGGAGGGCTCCTAATTGGGATGTGGTGATGGAGACGGCGGGGGGGGGGGGGGAATAAAAGTAGTTATTTTGTGAGCCTTTTATGCCTGAAGAAAATGTGGAACTGCATGCACTGTAAGAGCTGTGTTGGATGTTCTGAAACCAGCTATAACACTGAGCTTTTGGGAAAACTGTCTCTCTGGAAAGAGCCTTCCTTTAAATGAAGATGTTGCCTAAGTTGGCTGTTTGCTTTGTTCGCAGGTCTAATTCATGAGTGCTGGCAGGTCAAATTGAAATGGTTCACTACAAGATGCTGTAGACCTGCAAAATAATCTGCTGCACTACACTACTAGTTCTCTTCAGTGTCTCTCATGCTTTGAATCTTTTCTTTGATCTTCTTTAGATGCTGGCGATTTCCACTGTGGAAGCTTTCAGGAAAATAATCCTTTGGCCTCATACTCATGGCAAGAGGACTCGTTTTACATCCCAGACTGTCACCATGCAGCTTCTCTTGCTTTTATGCCACCATTTAGAATGACTGAGACTGGCCAGTTTGATGATGCTGATGAATGAGGTTGACCTTTGTCAGAACTAAGTTTGGCTTCTGAGTTGGGTTATGTTCGTCACTATTTGAGTCATGTCAGATCCATTGACTTGCTTGCGGAGTTCTGTGTAAGACCAGAAATGAACACACTATCTCTGAAGCTTTGCTTAGACTGTGTCTGAGCTGGTTATAAATAGACCACACTTGACCTCTGGAAATGAGAGTGTGGGTGCTAGCTATAAGGAGTCAGTGCATTTCTGGACTTCCATCAGTTATATATATGTATCTGTGTTGTTGCTAATTAATTTCTTGAGAGGAAGAGTTTAACTTAAAACCGCAGCTCCTCTGCCAGGCTTTGTTAGTTTTGACATGCTGATCCCTGTGTGTCTGTAACTTGTAGTTTCCTTTTCATTGGATGCTGTCAAATGGTTTGGATGGCTGATGGCTTTAAAACCTCTTTCTCATTCCAGTTTCTCTGTTGTGTTTCTGTGTTGCCGCTTGTGATTTCCTGTTTACTGCTGGTGTTAAGCAAAAAAAAAATCATGACAAATACAAAATGAGTTGGGTTTATTTTTATGTATTCCAATACAAAGCAGTGACAAATATGTGATATACATGTGGACAAATGGTAGGGCCTGCTGCATCCAGTAGGAATACTGGGTGCTTGAGACTGCCTCCCAGCAAAGATTTCTCCACATCAGACCTTCTTATATACGGGCATATTATACAATCTTACAGTTGTCTATAACATTCTCATGTGACATTAGACGTGTAATGAAAAAGAAAATGCCTACGCTTACGTAGTGTCTTGGCATATATGATCTTTTCCTGCAAGCAGTAGTGCATTAAACTTCCTGATACTGCCAGTGTATTTGTTTTGTTGTTTGTGGCAAATGAGGACACGGGAACACAAGATGTCTCCACAAAGTCTCTAAAACAATAGTTGGACTATATCTGTATCCTTTCTGTCTTTGCTCTGGTGTTAAGAGAAACATTCTGAAATGAAATGTGAAAGTGGATTGAGTGGCTGGTTACTTGAGTAACAATAATCTTCAACTAATGGTCATGTTTTGTTACTCACTTCTCTCTGAAGAGCTTCATGATGGCTTTGACACAGACAAGCACTGGGGCACAGCACCTGTGTTTGTGTAGTCTCAAGACAGGAGTTAATATTTACCAGTGTATGAGTCCAAAATAACTTACACATCAGTTTGGAAGGAGCAAGTGAATGACAGTGATACTGTTTAATTTTTTTCCTAGAGAGCAGAGGAGAGCAAGAACTTGAAGAGTCTTTTCTTCTGGAATCTTGCAGTTTCTGGTTATGTTTTAATACCTAACAAAGAGTTGAAGCCTAGTGTTGAGGTTGCAGGAAATGTGTGTGTTCTGTGGGCTACTGGCTCTCAGAGAGTGCAGCTTTTTGAGTCTTGCATTAGTTAGAACATGCGCTTGACTCTGGAATAGAAGTGAGAATTGACTATGAGCAGTTTACCGGGTTTGGCTTTGTAGTGACTTCTTTATGTGGCAAAACAAACTATGAGCATGACTGTAACAGACTCGTCAACTAGAGTAAAATTGTTGATTTGCATTTATAAATGCAATATTAATAAACATAGATGGAGTACGGATTACTGATGAAGTAAACAACGTACCAGTAAATTCTAGAAGTTCCTCTGGAAAAGCACACTGCAGATGTTAATGCTGAACGCTATCCTGCAGAGGGCAGCAGAAAATTGTGTACCCCACCTAGCGTCTTCTCATCTGGCACTGAGTTTCATCCGCAAGTGTGAGATCCCCGGGCTGGTTTTCTAATGGTAATAGCAGTTTAGAGCCGTGTTCTGCATAGCCCGGGTGTTCCCCAGTGAGGCTGATTCATGGCCCTAATTAGTTTCTCATTTTTAATTTCACTCTAAAGTTATACTTACTAGACTGAAAAATTTCTCCCATAGCTGAGAAAGAACATCAGTTGTCTTCAGGCTTAATATGATTTTTTTACTGTGCTTGTGGGAGATGTCCCACTGTACTTAATAAAGATGAAACTAAAAGAATTCTCTGGAAGCAAACCTGCCTTTTTAGGTATTGTTTTAAAAGGATAACCAAAAAGTCTTTATAACATCAATCAGGATTATTTTCTTCCTGTGTGGTTCCAAAATTCCGTCAGTACCGAAGTCTTCGCTCCATTTTGTTGCACTGTGTAAATGAAGCTTGTTTTTTCAGTCTGTAATTGCGATTGCAGTCAGCCTTGTCTATCTCCACTGTGGTGGTATTAGCGGAGAAATTTTCTTGAAATGGCTGCTCCCTGAGCTGTTTGTATTCTACATGATTGAAACTTCAAAGATTTGTTTTCCATTTCCCTTTAAGGTTAAAACTGACACCAGCCCCACCAGCTTTGTTAAAAACCCACGAGGATTTTACAGCAGAGATGGATTGCAGTCCTTGGGGATGTGTTGGCAAATGTAACTTCCTTGGTCCTGCTCCTGCTTATTAGGGAACGGGCTTAATGTTGAGCTTGGTCTGAATACTCTCAAACTTCAGTGGGATTAGAAAACCAGATGCACGCTTCTCAGACAGCATCTCCCTGAAAGGATTTGAAACCAAGCTCACAGATTCCAGTGTTTCTGCACTACAGTGTTTCAAATTTCATTGTGAATCTTGCATTGAGCCTGGTTTGTGTTGACACAAATGTGTCATTCTAGGCAAGAGCACTTTGCAATGAAACCCAACATAAGGTAACACATGAGCCAGCAATTCAAGCCAAGAGCATCAGCCCTTCAGCCTGCTCAGATTATTGGAGGAAGAGAGTCCTGGTACAGGACCAAGATGATAGATATTTTACACATACAAGAAACACATTGGCAGTGTATGAATCAGCTGGGGAATTTATCAGAGGTGTCAGAGATTCCTCAGTTTAAATGCATATACATCTCTAACAGGATTCCCCCCTTCTGTACCTGCAGTACAAGGTAGACTTCAAAGGACAGAAGGCTCTACTGGATGTTAATGTGCTTGCTGGGTTTATATTTTGGGGGGAGGCTTATTAGTGTGGCATAATACAATGACATAGTGTGGGTACAACTCTGAAGCTGCCCTTACTTTTCTTCTCTTTTCCTCATTTTACAGGTAGAGGTAATCACAGAGCCTCCTCCTAAAGTACTGCAAATACTCTGACCAAGAAATCTTTTCTAAATAATGAGGTGTTAAAGCCCAGCAAAATTCCAACAGAGTTTTTGTGTTTTCTTTGAACAGGCCAGCAAATAATAAAAATGTTTGGGTGCATCTGTTGTTTCCTTTTAGACCTATAGGGAATGATTAGCAAGAGGAAATAATTGAAGGAAATGTGTTCATATTTCCTGTTGATAAGGTACAGCATTTAATTCATACATCAGATTGAGACAGTGTTTCTTGTTCTTACATAACCATAAAATCCAGCCTATTTCAGAGCCTTTTAAAGACACTACTGCTTGACTTGTTTTCTCCCATCTTGTAACTAGTGTGCTTTCGCTCTTAAACTGAGGAAGTGCCTCTGCTGTTCAGGGGACTCTGGATAATTTCACAAGCTAAGGGAAAAATGCAGATGGCAGCATCTCATCCTGACTGCTGCTTCCAAGGACACCAGTATAGATCCCATTATAACAAAGGTCATTTTGTGAAGCTAAGTCGGTAAGAATCTGAAGGCACAGGAAAGGAACTTGTGATACTTGCCCTCTGTGGTTCTGTGATGCAAAGATAGACATTGGAAGTTTGAGCATTAGAGAATGAAGTTGTGGTGGAATTACTAGTCCCGGGAGTACTGGCTGCTCATAGCACAGCTTCCTGGCTTGGCAAAAGAAACCTACTAAAAAAGCTGCAGGGCACAGACCCCTAATAACTGGTTTAGTGATGGAAACTGCTTCCTTGAAGCATTTGGAATAGCTCCTCAGCTGATATGAACTCTTGCAGCTCACTGCGCAAGCACAAGCTCTGTCCCTGTATATCCCGCTATGCAATGAGTGTGTCATCTCTGAAGTTCATGTTCAGTGTTTCATTATTGCTGAGGGTTTTAGTTCTTAATATAACAGGCTTTCTTTACAATCGTAACTTCATTGACTTTCACGGAGGCAAAAACATCAATGTGGCTCAGTGTCTTTTTCTTTGGAGGTTGTTTTTTTTCTTCCCCTTTGGTGATAGGCAATGTCAGGACATGTAGCTGAAATCAGCCTGGGAAAGTTAATATCTTGTAATTAACTCTTCAAGTCTTCTTATAACTTCACGTAATTCAGCAACTTTTCGCTCTATGGCCTGAATTACTTTAATCAAACCTTTTCTGATCTGCTTTCAACTTCTGCATTTAGACCTGGAAAATCTTTCCACTATATGATGAAGTAATTTAAGACTGAGTTGTGTACACAAGTTGTATGTATTTGTTTATAAGCCTGATATCTCAGTAAATTTTTATTTCCATCAATGGGAAATGCTAGTTAATTCTGCTCAGTCCTTTTTGAGCTATTGGTTCCTAGTAAAATTTACATTGAGTGTCAGTCTGTGAGATGTGGAGTACCAGAGAATCCCAGTTCTCATAGTGCTGCTTTGCAGTTCTGATCAGTGTAGGTATGTGGACTCAGGTTCTCACAGTAAGCAGGTTATTTAGTATTTTTATCTGTACCTCAGGAACTACTCCAGAACTTTTATGTTCTCACTGAGGAGTTCCTTCAGTTACTTAACACATGCTAGAAAATATTTTGTTGGGTTTTAATTATTTCATCATAGAGAAGGTCAAATTGTTTCATGTGTAATCTTTGTCCAGACACAAACATGGCTTTGTGAGTAAATGTGCAGTGTTATAATACAGTACTGGCTGGCTACAGTTTGCTGGTAGTTGTGTAACTCTGTCTCCCGTGTTAGATGCTCAAATGTTTCTGGGGAACTTAATAGGCATGACAGTATGATTAAACAGGACCTACACTCCACAGCAGAGAGTACAATCTCCCTTTATGTTACTAGAATTCTGGAGGGTGAGAAAAAGTAGTTCATTTGAGCAGGTCTTCCCAGTGGTGACAGTAGTATGGTAGGATTGGAGTAGCAAAATCAGAGAAGTAACTGATAACTGCCAACAGGAGCATAGGCAACAAAACTTCTTAGTGACGTTTAGGAGGAATAGGGACAGACTGGAACCTTAGCACTGGATCTGAATTAACTTCTCACCTGGGTAGCTTGAAAGCCAATGCTCTTTGAAGCCAGTTTGTATTGAGGTGTTTGGTAGGAGCTGGTGGTTTCTTATGTGGGTTCTCTGTAGGGAATTGGGGACTGAACCAAATTGCTCCAAAAGTACCCCTTATGTCAGGAGAGAAGCAGGTTACATGTTTGATGTAGTTTCGATGCACTCGCAAGTGGGCAATGTTGAAAAACTGAGGAACCACATCTGCTCCATAATAGCACATTTAGTGGAAGTAAAATATCTGTAGAGGACAAAAACTAAGAATGTTTAGATTTTATGCTGTGTGGAGCTACCAGATTCATCTGCTGAAGCCAGCAAGATTTCTGTAAGTCCACTTACTGTATTTACTGCATTTATACTGGGTTTCATATAAAAAATATCTGATACTGCATTGCAATTCAGAGCCCCTCTTAAAATTCCCCTGGGGAGAAGGGGAAGAGTGTAGGGGGAAAATTAATATAGCTGCTATTTTTAACTTTTAATGGATATGTGTCATAGATCACATTGGTCATGTAGCCTAACCCTCCATCCTCCAGGATACAGCCAAGGAATTCTTGTGGCAGAAGAAGTGCTTCTTCCATATTGGTTTAACACACCTTGTAAACTCTTGCTTCACAGAAAAAAATAAAGCTCAAAATACAGGTTTCATAATTAAGTGTAAGCACATGAGGTGATGTACAAAGTAGTATGTGCAGTGGTGATCTGCTGGAAGAAGCAAGCCTGAGGAGGTCCGTGAACAGGTCTGGTTCAGGAATCTCAGTTGCTGCTTTCTCCTTATGGCAGGAGAAGAACATGTAAGAGGAGTCTGCAAATTTTGTTTCAGCTGTGGTTAGTTCATGATATCACAAACTGAATCAGGGCAAGTGGTAATCTGAAATGAATGCACAAAAGTAGAGTCTGTAAATAGCCACAGTGCTAGTTCAGAAACCACCATAATTTTGTCTGCTGTCACTCGTGTATGTGCTAGAAACTTAGACCCCTCCTTGTTCTCAGTGTTACTGCCTATCAATAACTTCAGTTCTGTATTCTTTAAAACAGGCCATTATTTTCCCGGTCTGTAACAGCTTTTACCTTCTGTTTTTAGTTTTAGCATTTCTGCATTGTTCATACTTGATTGATTTGGCTTCTAACTCTGCTGCTTATAGTTTGCCAGAAGTCTGGTCTGTTCAGTGGTATTAGTCAGATGTTATAGATAAAACCACTTGGATAAATGTTGCTCGGGCAGAGACTGCCTGTCTACTAGACAAGAACTACATTTAGTTCTGTTGTCGGCACTTGCGTTAATAGGTGGATTGGATTTAATTTGATCTTATGGAGAGAAGCAGGCAAACTTCTTCAGACAGACAAGGGATTTGGTTTAAGGACAGGCTTTCTTATGTGGTCTGTAAAGTGCATTGTAGCCCTATAGGAATACTTTGTGTGTCTGGTTCCTGCCTACGATTTTGAACGCTAATGATTGTGCTTCTAATCGTGTACTGAGGTAAATTCTCAGATGAAAGAATAGGGAGGTTTTTATCATCTGTCCCATTAACTGCAGCAGGGTTTCTGTTGTGCAAAGGAGTGACTGCCTAAAACCAGACCTAATACTTGACACAGTGAGGGGAAGCCCTTCTCAGGTGTACAGGTTGTGCGAGGCACTTTCCATCCCTCTGCACCCTGTAACTGATTAAAGGTTGTATCAGCTAGTTTAATCAGCCATGTCTTTGTCATTTACTTACAGTGAAGTTCCTTCTGCAAAGGGGGTTGATGTGGACATCTTGCCAGCATGTAGCTTTGTGGCTGTTTGGTATGATAGGACTGGGGAAACTGGTAACACCCAGCCTTTGTGATCCTGACTGCTGTAAACAAAAGGGCTAAGTTCACTATCCTGTTAATGGACTTAACTGCTCCATAATTGAGACTCCAGGTACTTGGGAAGCAACCTCTTTTGTTACATATCCTTTCAAATTTGGCTTATTCTTAGCTTACCTTGGTATTGGATATTGCTGAGGCTTTAATGCTCATTTCTGCCACAATTCAGTCTTCAGGTCTTGACAGTTTTGTTTTTACCTGTCGCAATAGTTCTACCTGTAGCACCAACAATGGGTGCTAGCTAAAGAAAAGAAGAAATCTGTTCTCTATTATGGCAGCTTCCACCTTGTATAATTACTTGAAGATTGTATCAACTGTGAGTGTAGGAGGAAGCTGAAATAGGTCAATATGGGAAAACACAGTATGCAGGAGCTGTGCCCAGTTTTACAGCTGGAGCATGCTTCAAGGTTGACTTGATTCCTTCCTCTTTAATTGGAGCCTCACCTAATAGAGCTGAGGGCTCTCCGTTCTCTAGTTTTTAGTGCCTTATATCCTTTTTTGCTGTACTTGCTATGTTACCACAGACATGACACTGATGTGAGGGGGATATTTATTTTTAGCACTTCTTCCCATGGTTAATCCAGGTTCTGTTTGACTGTTCAATGCTATTTTAATGATGCAGGAACAGCTGTTTTCTCCATGTCTTATCAAATATCCTCCGTGTTCTAATAATAACAAAGAGGTTTCTTTATTCCTGGCTATTCCAAATTCCCACCAGAGGGATCTCATTGCATCTCTTCATAGGGCTGCAATCTAGGAATGGGCACTTGTGGCTGGCTAGACAAGATTCTTTGCTGTAAAAAATAAGTCTGATTGAGGATTTAGTATTTATTTTATCTTGAGTCTATCACTGCATCTAGGATAACTTTTAGGGCTGATTCTTTTAACAGCTCAGTGGTTTTAACTATCTTCTTGTTGCTTTGGTTAAATGACAAGTGTGCTTTGCTGTCAGCTGCTGTAGGAATGATTTCATTAGACTGATTTCTGTTTTCATTAATGCTACCATTGACTGTGTTTTAATGCTGTTGTTTACAGATTCTTATTTTGTGATCTTTTTCCTGTGTGTTTTCTCTCATCCTTTTTCTTGCCTGTTTACTGGCACAGAACTGATACTGTAGCAATTGTCTAATTTTATAGGGCTCTGAATGATATCTGTCAAAATATGGCATCCGCACCACTGTTAAATAGTGCCTTTTATTTCTTTTTCTGTTGAGCAAGATGCATGTGATTTAACTTGTCCTTCAGGTGGTCTAGTGATGTCGAGTGAGAAAACCTGCCATACCTGACCTCTCTGCTCCATGGTCCCACAAACAAGCAGGGTAGCATGAACCAGTGCTCTACTAGACAACTAGTATTTCAGGACAAAATCCTACAGATCATGAGTGTTGGCATAGCTTGATAGACCAAAACAAAGAATGTGACATATCTCAGATTCCTTCGAACCTCATATTTTCACTGCTGGTATTTTTGACTGTGAGTTTTAAATCATTATGCACTTAAGGTCTGACAGATATGTGTGTTTTTGGTGGCAAGTCTCTTCTGTGTAATAGTTGTCCCAGTTATCTTGAGAAAGTTCTGGATTTCTGAAATAGTTGCTTGTTTTCAAGCTTTCTTCCAGTCTGCAGTATACAAGAGAGGAATGAAGGTTATTCTTAGACATGGAAACTTATTCTACTACTGAAGTGCCTCATCAAATTCACTAGTAGCATGTCTTTTCTTGCTTAGCAATCTTCACTTCAGCAGTGAATTCCAGAAAGCCTTTTGCAGGTGGATTTCATTCTAATCTAATGTTCTACCATAGCTCAGAGCCAGCTTTAGTCATTAACCTATCCATGCAGCTACATACTTTTAAAATAACTTGGCTATTGAACAGCATTTGGGAGATGCAGTTTCAGGTGCTCTTTACTTAGGAGTTAGTCCCCCCAGAACATTGCCTCCTCTGTCTTCTGAAGCTTGAACATTTGCAAACACTTCACTTGGTTTAAAAATGAGAAAAAAGCAGTTGTCAAGGGCAGTAATAGCAAAAGTAGAACCCATGTAGCAAATTTTCCTTGTCAAGGCTGATCTGAAAATTATATTTGGAAGGTAGCTATGTAGTGGGTGCTTCAGAGGCCGCTGCTAATAAACATGACTAGGTTCATGTATTGAAGATATGGGCCTGCTGGAAAAAAATGGTTTGAATGCCAGTCTGTGATTTTCCAAATTAACTACCTATTAAAATCTATAACGAACATTACAAGGTTCCTATGGTTACCAAAGCTTCCTTAGTGCCAGGGCCTGCAGTACATTTCACTTCAAAGAAGAATCAATTTTTTCCCCATTCTTTCAGGATAATCAAATAGAACTTTTAAAAGTGCTTTTAATTTGCATGCATTAGTTGGTGGAGCTTGTTTCCACGAGGACTCATTAAAGCTGGCAAATATAGCTGTTCCAGATGCTTTTGTTTCATAACATCTTTGAATGAAATCTCATTAAATCACATTCTTCAGCTGTATACTGTAGGGCAGAGGTGGCCATCCCTTGGCTGGGAGGACAGGTACAACTCTCCGTGACCTACCAAATGTGGGTGAAGCTCTAGCAGATACTGCAGTGTGTTACTAAGGCCATGTGTAGTCACACAGTTGTGTTTACATGAGTGGCTTATGTCCACTTGTTCTTGAAACTGGTCTTGCATTCTGAATAGTTCTGCTGTGAAGTACAGCCTTGACTAGTAAATGGAAGGTTAAGAAGGAGTGACTGTTATGGTCAAGATATGTCAGTAATGTTTCCACTAAAGCTGCAGGTGCTGCCACCATCGACTGATTGTTGCAGGATGGAAAACACAACCTGCTACTTGTAATGTGAATGGGCAGACATAAGCCCCATGGTGAGATCCTATTAAACAATTCCTGTGCAGGTTTCCTCACTGAGCTCAATCAATGCTAATGTTAGCAAGGTTATAAAAACAACACAGAATGAAGCTGAGGAAATAAACTAAGGGATTTTGTTCTGTCATTCTGGCATCTGGGCTGTATTGACAGCACATCTGCCCAGCAAAGGTCAAATGCTCCTGATACTGGTTACTGTTGTTCCCTCTATATCACGCACAAAAGAGTGTATGTTTAGGCATTTCCCAATGTGTTCTCTGGGGTTGCTGTGCAAAAATGACTCTTGTTTTGACCATACATTTTTTGCATATAGTCAAAACTTCTTTATCCAATGTGCAGCTTCTGCTTATGGTTTAAACCTTTTTTAACACGCACATTTGTGACTGCAGATAACTAATGGAAGGAAAGTATTTGCTGAATTAAGGCTGTTTGCTTTACAGCTGCAGAGATTTGTCCTTCCGGAAGACAGTCTGAGAGGATATGTGATGCCTGGTGACACGGTTCTCTGTTCCCTTCCTCGCTGTACCGGCTGATGTGGGTTAGGCTCATACAGCTGGAGGGATGTGCAGTGATGCCTTCCACCATGCTGCATCTGTGAGGAGGAGGGTCTCTAAACGTACCTCTGATGGCCAGATGATCGATTTGCATGTACTCTGGGAATACCTGAATTGAAGATGAAAAGTGATGAGGTAATATTGACGACAAACTTCTGTTGCAGCTTGTCTTTGTTTAAATTCTCCTACCCCATATGGAGCTACTTGTCTACTTCAGATGAAATATGTAGGTGGTGACTGCCAACCTTCCCGTGGTTTATCAGCAGTTAATGGAATACTTCCCTTGTAAGCCTTTGATACCTGTAGGTCCATCTGCTCTGTAAGAGCTTTTGTGAGCTTTGCCTGCTCTTGAGTTGGAGTAAGAAAAATCCATATAATTTTGTACACAGAAGAGTGAGATTAAAATTGCCACAGTATCCATATCCCATTTTTTATATATAAAAAACAAATAAACAAAAACAACACAAAAAAAAAAAACCAAAACCAGGGAACTAGTTATTTAAATCCTGCAAACAGTTTCAAAACAGCTGAAAGCCCTCACAGACCTGCCCCATGCAGTCAGGATAGCTCTGTGTGAAAGCAAAAAGATTCCATGTGCACCTTTACAACCATACTTTACAAGATGTACTTGGGTACATCAGGGCATGTTTCTGAGTGAGCTTGTTCACCAGTACCAGTGTGTTTCACAGTTCAGTTTCTGGCTCTTTTGAGTGTGCTGCCCGTACACATTTTGAGGCTTGGCAGCATGGTGTGGTTGGAACAAATGCCCTGGATTGCTAGGGGAGCAGCTGTGCCTGTGCTGTGCAGGTTGGCTCTTTCCTGGCCATCAGCCTGACAATTTCAGTCAAGTTTTTAATGGGCTCCTGGGGCTTCCTCAGTTTCTGTTCAGGCAGAGTCTGGCACCAGTCTTCCCAAGTCCATAGCAATGAAAAGCTCTATTTTTAGCTGCTGACTCTAAAGGAATGTAGTGGCAGGAAAGTAACTGGACAGGTGAGTGCTAAAGTAGCAGGAAGGGGCTGTCTTTAGAAAAAGCTTGTAACCTACCTTTTGTTCTGTCAAATTAGGAAGTGCAAAGTATAGCAACCATGGCTCAAACTTCTCTGTAATCATTTCCAGATTTTGACACATTGACAGTTTTAATTAAGAGTGTTTTGTTTAATTCCTTTTGCCCTCACACCTGAGAGTGTGCACAGGTCAGTGCAGGTTTTGACAGCAATCCTGTGGGGGGTTGTTTTGAAATACAATTGTTGGTCATTAAAACAGTGAAGTCAATATTATGAAGGCTTTTAATTTGAATTCCTCTTCGGGAAGGTTCCAGATCCCCTCTTGCAGAAGTTATTTTCAGTAGTTTCTTGTGTTTCAGACCCTTCTTCTTGGAGAATATATGATAAAACTGTAACAGTTGTCACTTTGCAGTGATCATGGCCTAGTGATCTCATCTGTTTGAAGTAAAAGAAGCTGTTGTGTCTCTCAATGTTAGTTTTTTAACAGCAGCTGTTGGAACAGTTGGTAAAGGTTGAAGCACTGCAATTTAAATGGTACAGGTGTTGGGTTTGGGTAATGAGAAAGGCAGTCAGTACCTTTCTGTGTATCCTTCAAGGAGTTATGAGTTATTATTCCTTCATGCAGTAGGTGGAGACAAAGACCTGATGAATTTTATAATGTCTCAGACTGTTTTTATTAGGTATGCTTGATCTCTCCTGGCTTTTGGTATTACTAAATTCCTTTATAAAAATAGCAAATATTAGTTCTGTTCCAAAGGCTGTTGATTATGTTTACATGAGGTGTCACAGTTCTTTTGCTGGCTCCTATGGATAAATTGGTTCTTCCAGATATAATGTCTGATTTGGAGATGGCGGAGGTACCTGTGAAACCTTCCTTGTGCGAGTTCAGATCTGTCTTGGGCCCAAAATTTTAGAGGTCAAAGCACGCCCAGCATTGACTTCAAGTTTGAGCGTATCCAGAAATTCCCAGTGGTGTAGGAGTTGGATCTCTGTGCAGGCAGGAGGACTGAGGTGTGTTCTGCCACTGTTTATGGAGTGAATGTGTGTGTACGGAGGTTTATACAAATCCTGTGTGTGTTCACAGGTTGGTGTTTGTGTGCTTACAGCATGTTTGGCAGCACACAGAATATGGCCTTGGCATCGTGCCTCTGCCTGAATTTATCTGAAACCTGGCTGTAATGTGGAGTAGTGAGGACAACATGCGTTGTAATCTATAAAGTGGGAGAGATGGTTTATTAGCTTTTCAGAAGGGAAATGGTTTCTCAGATCCATTGGTAGACTGGTTCAAGTAAAAAATCTGTAGATGTTTTTTTGTTCTTCCCACCTTGATATCGTTTATACTGGCCTGGTAGATGCTTCTTTGATAGAGGAAGTCTCTGCTGTATGCATCATACCACATGAACTGAAGTTGATTGAAATAGCTTTGTGCATATGAGACATACCTTTTAATTTCTCTGGACTCCTTAACTGGAATCCTGACATCTCCTCTATCTCATGCAGAAGAATTGTGTGTGGCCTGATTTTTAACACGTGGGCAATATATGCTATAGGTGGTCAGAATGTATGTTGTTACTAAAACCAGCTCAAATGAAGAGGCAACGAGCAGAGTAGTTTTCCAGAATGAAGACAATGCAGGCTTTCGGGGTAGCTGATAAAGATGTGCAGAGTCAGAGCCTGCTGCAGTATCATTTCTGTTGTGGTGATGTGGGTGTTTTGCAGGGCATCTATTTGAATACATCAAAATATCTTCCAGTAAACAGTAGTGGGAAACCTGAGGATGACATGCAAGTGGTGGGTATATGGATCTTGCCTCTATTGATGCACAGAGCCTGTCTTTCCAGCGTCATTCAAGTTGAGGCAGAGGGGAATACTGAATTAGAAAGTATGAACATCTCAACATTGCTTTAACTCTCAAGGACAAGCAGCACTTGGCTCTTCTCCAGTTTTGACCTACTGAGCTAATAACAAGGATTGAACAGAAATCCTGACTTGGGCAACAGATGATGACAGTGAGTGAACGTACAGTCAAGCAACTGTTACTTCTTGGTACAAGGATTACTTTTATTGGTCTCAAAGTTATGGTTCATTAGGTTTTTTTGTATGCTTCTTTAAGACCATAATGTAATTTAGGATGTCAAAATCTGTGTAATAAACTGAGTTAGATCATTAGCAGGCATAAACTATTATATTCCTGAGGCTTGTGGCACCACTCTGTAAATCCAGCACAATGCATCTGCAACTAGGAACGCTGCCAGGGCTGAGAGTGCTGAAGGAACCGTGCTTTTGATGTACCTACCCATCAGAACTTTGCTAGATTGAGGAAGGAAGATTTTGAAGAGCCCAGAGCCAAACGGGAATGGTTAAAGTGATGGACTATTCTCTGGCTCTGTCTGCCTGCACCTGTTTTTTGATCACTAGATGCTAATTGAAAGATGAGCTCTCTAAATGAGTTTGTATAAAAGCACCCATATTCAGTGCTCTTCTGGGCTGTGGCTGTACGGAGGACGTTATATGAAGCTGGGATGTCTGTAGCTTTTGGATTGAACATGCAAGACCTCCCCACCTCTGTACTCCATCTATTTGCTGAGGCTTCCCTTCTGTTTTTCCTTAGCTCTGAGGAAGAATAGGCAGGGTCTGTTACACATCTTTGCCTGGAACTGTGATCTTGCACTCCAAAGAGAACTTGTGAATTCTTGCCCTGGGTTATACACCGGGGAAGCTGGGGAGAGGTGGGTTTGGTGAGATGTGAATCTGATCATAGGCTATGTGGACTTTGTGGACTGTCTGTGGTACTCATAGTCCTGCAGAGCAATGCCAGGGAAGTCAGCACATTGCCTAGGCACAAAATCTCTTGAACAGGTGAATTTAAAGGGTGCGTAACTGTTTTGGACAGATCTTGCCTCTGATCCATTGTTTGGTTTAATTAATGTGAGAGAATAAGCTGCCTCTTGTGTATCCTTTCATTCTGTCTGTTGTCTTTGTGCAGTTTCAGTGCTTGGCTGGCTTCTGAGACCCCCTGTGAAGGTGTAAATCCTGGGGTTTGAATGCCTGTGCACTGGAAAACAGACATAAGTTATTTAGCTGAATGTACAGCTTTATGTAGGGCTTTCCAATTCAAGCTGATGGTCTGAAAAGACAGTACATTACTGCTTGAAAGGGTTTTAACTGAACTTAGGGAAGAAATCTTTAGCAATACGCTGTTTGAAATGCATTAAGTAAACCCAGTTAATTTATCCCTTCACTTCCAAACACAGTAATACATGATAAGAACTTACATATTTGCTTTGGTTTGGCGTTTTTTGTCCCTTACAGGTGAAGGTTTCTTTTATAATAAGCTTTCTGAAATCAAGAAAATAACAGAAACTCTGCTCTTTACATATACTTATTGATGATTCTAAAATTAATTGTTTGAGTCTTAACAGAAATTAGAACTAAAAAGTCAAGAAACAATAGAAGTAATGAAACACCGTTTAGAGAATTTTAATGATGTTCTTCTGTGGTGTTAAATATTTCATACAAATACATAGAAATGGATCAGTTGCTTTTCTATATATAAATTTCCTTTATGCTCCTCTAGAAAGGCATGTACATAATGTATACATTCTGTATCAATAGCAGGTGTAACTGCTGAGGAAGAAAGCCACCAGCAAGTTGGTATTTTTGGTTATCTTGTCACTTGTTAAAAAATGCCCTTGAAAGTGGAAGGATAAGGAATGGTGTGCTGCATTTTTAAGGATGGCATGTGGATAATATCTGGGGGGCTTAAAAAATGAAGCTGCCATAGCCACAAATGTTATGTGCTGACGGTTGGGGCTGAGAGGTACAATCAGAACACAGAGCAGAGACCCTGGGATGGACAGAGCCTGTGTTCCCAGTGCGTAGTTAAACGTTGCTGTTGGCTTTGCTGTTTCTACTGGCTTACATTTGAAGGATGCAGACTGCTCTGGAAGGAGGAATGAGATGTCTCAAGTGGCTGGAAGAACACTTCTTTGAAAGTTCCTGGATTTTTTTGAGGCAATAAATAGGTGGGCGAACGCAGTGTTAACTTCGAAGGAATTTCATTTGTGTGCTTTGTTTTATTCCTGAAGGGTCAAATCCTTAGAGATCCTGAGGATTTAGTGATCTTTGATAAAATGTGCTTTTGTAGATTCAACATGAAGCTGCTTGGTTTTTTTTTTTCTCCAGATAGTCCTCAGATTTGGCTCTGTCTTTGACAACTGTAGTTTGGCTCAAATTGTTTATCAAGCTGCTTTGTAATGTCTCACTCCAGTGTATGTAATGTTTGCCTAAAAAGTGTGTTTTGGTAATGAAAGACCTTGCTTGAGGTCTCTGCTATTAAATCTTCGCTGAGGGGCAGGGAGAGGCTGTGAGGTTTTTGGTGAAGTTAATAAAACGTGTGGATTAGTGAAGTGCTGATGAGTGAAGTTCTATTGTCGGCAGCAGCATTCCTGCCTTGGCTGAAACCGGGATGGAAAGCTGCGCTCCCCAGTTGTGGAAAATGGTTTATGTTGCTGGTTTGCTGTAGTATGTTGCTGAGGTTGCAGCAAAGTGAATCTTACCAATGTCTGGAAGTGTAATTAACTCTGTTGTTGGATGTAAATATTTGAATACTGCTCATTCAGTCTCTACAGGGGCCTGTTTAAAACACTTCTTGCCAAAGAGCTTGAAGGCCAATAGGAATGTGTGTGCATTAATAAACTCCTCTTTGTCCTGGACTTGATCCAGAGCTTATAGAGGGCAAATGGGAAGATCTCATCCTATCTGATGTATTTACAGTAGAGCTCAGAGCACTTGATCAAGGCTTCATTGTGCTGTCATTGTGCCTGGCGTTTAGTTTAGATATGAAACAGAGTGCAGGACGTGGGCACAACAGGGAAAAGGATCCAGGGCACTGGAAGGGCTGAGGGAGAAAAAACAAATAATGTTCATCAGAGGAAGAAGTGGACTCATGCTGATGAATTACATTAAAACAATGGCTCTTTTTAAGGTACAGAGCTTCCATCTTTTGTTCCCAAGCATCAGCTTAAATGGTGAAAAGTAATGTTGGTCAAACCAAAACTCTCAGGGAAATAAAGTTATTTTTTGTTGCAATCGTTGTCTTTTTTTTTTGGGTGAAAAAATGTGCTTTCTGATAAAAGCTTTGTCTTTTTAAAAAAAGAAAATACTGTTTTCTGAGATCTGAAGTACTTCTTTTAGAATAAAGTGTATTTCTGTTAGGAAATGTGAAATTACTCCCGAAGTGTTTTGTGTTGTATTCTCTGGGACTGAGCTCCGTTGTACATCTATTTTCATCCTGTTCCTGTGTCTGAAGACTCTGACCCTGCCTGCTTAAGCAAGTAGAACTGTGGCAGGGTAAGAATGCAACCATTCAGTAGCAGATTGTCAGCTTCATGGGCTCAGGCTACAGCTCCCCTAAGATACACTGGCAACGTTTCCAAATGAAAATATCTCTTCTGCCAAAGGGGATTTTTCTGTTTGATGGCAGTTTGGATTTTCCCCAGCAATGCCTTTCTGTCTGTCTCCAGTGAGCTGCTCCTGGGCAGCTTCTGCAGCCATGAACCTGAGCAGGATTCTGCAGTAACTGCACAATGGGGGAAGCCTCAGAGCCCAGACAGTGCTGGGAACTGGGAATCATGCTTTCACTGTGCTTCTGGCCTGCTCCAGTAATAGTCTTGGTAATTCAGTTTAGCCTGTGTTCATGTTTACTCCTCTGTAAGAGAAGCTGTAATGATGACACTTGGCTCCTATGGATGTTAACCCATTTTATTATTTTCTGTCAAAGTATCTTGAGATCCTTGGATCTTAAACCACTAATTATTCCTGTTAATGGTATTATCCACCGCAGTCTTCAGCTCACTGGCAAAGCTGCAGACAGGTAAGCAGCATGTTGGAGATGTTTGCCTGTAGGTTTGAAACAGCTTATGAATTGGCTTTTTATTTTCTAAGGATGTGTGCGCTGTATCTGCAATGAAAACAAACACCGAGATCAAAGAGTAAATAAACATTCACTCTGAAGAATTAGAGTGTAAAAAGTCAAAGTGGACAAGAGGTGGGAAACAGTAAGTCTTGCTCTCCCTTGCAGATTTGACAACTAAGGCACAGAGACAGGACTAACTTTCTCAGTGACACAGAGCGGAGATAACTTAGTGCAATTCCAGATCATTCATCCAAGCACAGTGGTGTCTTTCCTCTCTAGCCTTGACTAAAACAAACCTTACCTTTAAACCCCTTTCAGTTCTAATAGAGGGTTAAGGGGGAGAGAGAAGGAAAAGTGAGAATTTGTATTAGCTTTAGTTTAGTGTGTAGGGATAGACTTCTGTCCTGTTCTCCATCAGATCATCATGGAGTAGTAGCTAGCTTGGCTGGAGGAAATGAATAGTTGTATGTGTTAAAGTAGTTACTGTATCATGCCCATGGGGGGCTTTGTGAAAGCAGTCTGAGTGAGTACACTAATCCTTGTGGAAAATATTAGGATTAGGCTGATGGTCTTAATGTGCCACTGCCTGTTCCAGCGTGTGCATGACTGAAGATGGGAGGATGCATCTCTTTATTTTGCATATACAGTGTTTGTGAGTTTAAACGTTTGGGCAGCTTGTCAAATAACTGCTGTTGATGTAAACCATTCCTGTGCATCAGCAGCAAAGAGAACGGGAGAGATCAGTTCATTTTTAGCATTTCATGTCATGTCAAGAAAAGTAGAAATTGCTCATCCCATAAGGAAAGGAAGCTTTGCTTTAATGAGTGGCAGTTGGTTGGTGCACTAGCAAACGTGTCTTTCATCTCCTTCCAAGGTGTCACTGGATGCCAGGTACACAACGTGCTCTTGACTTGCGTAACTATACACTCCAACTCATTAATGATTTATTTTTTGTAGCTATGCTCCTTCACTCATAACACCTCTGTTGTGAGATAACTTGCTGCCAGAACTTTGAGCACAGATTTAGTCCAGACTCACAAACTGAGGCTTTAAGCACACAGCTGGGGTGGTGCATGTGAGTCTTGGATTGTCTGGTGAGCCTTGCAGTGTCTCTGGGAGACTTTCCAGTCAAACCACCACATCTGTTTGGTTGCTCTCTACTATTACTTTGATGACAGTGAATTGTCTTTGTTTCCAGTTGAAGGAAAACTTTTGCTAAACTGACTTGGTTTAAGTCTGATTTTCAAAGATGTTGAGCCCCTGGGTGAGGCCCTTAAGAGCCCATTAGGTCATCATCTAATGCAAAGTTTTGACCCTGATGAGTTGATCTTCTCAATGGATTGTTACCTGTTTCATGCTAAAGTGTAGGAACTGACAACGATGCAGCTCTGTCCGCCCTGTAGAAATAAGAGTATTAAAGAGCTGAGCTTTCTTAAACAGACCAGACTGATTTAGTCTGGGAGAAAAGGATATTGCTTGCAACACAGTGAATGCTGCAAGTGATGGAAACAATGATTTAGTGGCACTGTTTGTTTTATAACTCTGTCTTAGGAAGACAACAGCTAAGTGGAGCAGTAGTAGAAGAGGAAAGGATGAGTGTAGCTCAGCAGTGTGGGCAAGATGAAAAGACACTCCCAGGGGAGGAGTATCTTGAGGATAGTCTATGGCATGGGAGACCCTGGATAACAGATCATGCCTTCTGGGGCACCTGCAGTGGAAACCTCTCTCTCTAACGGATCAGTGCAAGATAAACTCAGCTGAGAATCTGGTGTGGAGCTACTTCATTTTTCTCTGTCTTACTAATTTTTCACTAGGTGCAGAGCATGACAAATAACATTTTATGGGACTGACATGGAAGGGTTGCTTTTCATAATAAATCATATATCTAACTTTTTCAACTTCATGTGTAAATTCAGCATCAGACTGAAGATAACTGCTTTTTTCCCCCATAGTAACTTTTTCAGGACAGTATGTGCAAAAAGATTAATGCTTTCAGAGACTCTGTGAAGAATTCTCCTGTGAGGGCTTTTTAAGGTTATGCTGACTTCTGAGAATGTAATGCCTGCGTTAAGAATAAGGATCTCTGAAGTAGGAGTTTTCTATAGGGGTGACTCACAAAGCTTTTTGGAGACATTTATCCTTGTAGTAAGCTTGAGTCTTCACTGCGTACTCTGCCTCTGATCCCTGTGGCTCCACAGCATAAATGTGTTTGAGATCCCTCTGGTAACTTCACCAAATTAACGTAGGTGCAGACCTGGTATATATTAAAAAAAAAAAGGCAAAACCCCAACAAAACCAAACGACAACACTGTTGAGTTCACAATCTTGTGGAGTGTTTTATGGGACTAATGTGGATTATGTGGCTACTTGCCTTTTTCTTCCTGCTTCTGCTAGCAGAAACTGCAGCATTAGGCTGCGATCTGAGCCTGATGTGGGGCAACCCAGAGCCCAGTATTACCTTAATCTATCAATAGCTGTAGTCTGGGACACTGTGGCTCACTTCTTGACTGTGGAAATATGTCCGTTTTCTTCTCTGTTCTTAAAATGGAATAAAATAAAGGATATTGGTGACTGTGCAGCTGCAGAGGTGGGGTTTGCACTGCCGCAATACTCTGTGAACAGCTCCATGGAAAGCTTCTCTGGATTGAGCTTTGCTTTTCTCAGTGCTAATAAAATCAGGTATTCAGGACTCTGCAAGCTACAGTGTGATTTGTGTCTGAATTAAGGGGAGGACTGTCTGTACCACCCCAGCAGTCTAACAGGATATTAAAGTAAATGTAATGTCTTTCTAAGCTCCTTTGCTCAGCTAAATGATGGAAAGGGCTGGTTTGTGTAGGAAGGGCTCTGGCCCTTTGAATTTTCAGCTCTTCCGAATTTGCAGTTTTTCCTCTCACATGAATTTGCATTTTGTGAATGTGCATGAAAAATGGCAGAGGAGCAGCACAGAGATCCACTTGTGCTGGCAAACTGTTTCTTCTTCAAAATGACATTCTCTATCCTGCTTCTGCAAGGCTGTGAATCTTTTTTCAATCATACTCGTCTGGCAGCAGCTTCATCAGAGTAAAGTGTTCATCTGTGCTTTTGGATGGTGAAAACTTGCTCCTTGCTTTGATTAAGGAAATACTGCCATTTTCTCTTTGATGTGCACTTACTATCATGTCAAGAAGAATGGGGGAGCACTGATGTCCCTGCCCTGCTTTTCAGGCTCATTGCCATGCTCTGTGGTTCAAGTTCACTCATTCATGAGCAAGAAACTCAGCGAGGCTGCAGAAGCTCGCATGCTGCTTCCTGAAGTTTTGCTTGTGCTTGAGCATGCTCCTGATTCAACTCTTGGGGCACATTTGTGGTAGAGCTGCTGACCTCCAAGCACAGAGTAAATCACTTGTAAGAGTTCATCGCAGCCTTGTCCTGTTTACAGTGATGCCTGCGTTACCAGCAGCTTAGGCATGGCCAACTGAGGTGATGCTGTTCTCAAATGGCCACAAATGGATCATAACCTTTCAGCTCTGAGACAGAAGGTTTCATTCTGTGTTTTCTATCCATAGTTTCAGTACCTCAGGAGATGCTTTGAGGGGAGATTTCTGAGGAATCCTTAGATGACCAGGTAGCTGATATTCCTGGTTTCAGTCTGAGCCCTTCACAAAGTGCAGATGGGCACTCTCCATTATCTCAATGAGACAAGGTGACTTGTCAGCTTTCAAGAACTTGTGTTCCAAGTTACTTCTCTATTCAGCTGAAGCTCCAGCTTCTTTCTTCTACCTCTTTTTAAATTACTCTGCCTTTATAACTCTTGATGACTCTCACATCCTGTTGTAAACTGCTGTGAAACTCCCTTTCATAGGAGTTGCAACTCAGCCTTTTTCAGGTACTGCATAGTTTTAAAACATGCTTTGGCTGGTGCAGCTGTGTAAACCAGGATTTCTGCTTCTGCATCTTAACAGAGTTCCTTTATTTATTGCTAATTCTGGGCACATAAATACACGGTTCCTTTTAGTGAGATGGGGTCTGTGCATTTCGGATTGACACAGGCTTCTCTCCGGGCCCCTCAAGGTCCTGCTGTTTTGTAAACAACTCCATTTCAGTCTGAACTTCTCTGTAAAATGAAAATAAATGAAACAAGTTTCCCACCTGGTTTTGTCTAGGATGTTTGTTGAAATTCCCAGGAGACTGCACATAGCTGGTCAGAAGTACACTATCGGGTGGCCCAGGCTTGTCCATAAGTTGTCATTGTTGTTATTACTACTATTATTAATTAATGTATTTTTTATTATTTACCTTTAGGGTCATGGGGGGATGGGGAAACTGAAGAGGGATTTAATGCAACTGGCAGGGAGGAGATTTGCTTCTCTTCTATGACAGCTCACATTTTCCTCTACGGTCTTCCAAGACTGGGTTCAAAGTTCTGGTTTGGACTAATCAAGATGTGGTAGCTAAAGCAAAGCTCACCCATCATGGAAGATGCCAAATGCTTTCAAATTCATTGATCTCAGTGGAACAGGAGGGAGCTGAGCCATCAGCCCTAGCAGTTCAGTTCAACATTTTCAGGCTTTAAAATGGACTATTAATCTTGGTTCTGGCAGAGCACCCCAGGACGTCAGCAGTGTGTGATACATCCCATAAAGTGTAACTTCTAGGAATCTTTTTTTTTTTTTCAAGTGCAGGACGCATCAAGGCTCATGTTCTGTTTGCATTTAGTCTGATGGTGGCTCAGAATGTGTTAGTGAGAGCACATTTCTTTGCTCACAAGGATTTCGTGAGCACACTGGCAGTTTCTGGGCTAATGCGATTCCCTTGAATCAAAATACAGCTGGGCTCTTAGGTACAGAGGAGTTCCAAGCTTTTTATAGGAGATACTTGTTTTGAAATAAAAAGAAAGTTTAGAGCAAAGTCTTCGTAGTTTACACCATAATTTCATCTGGTTTCATACAAAAACTTGCAATCATTGTCAGTCTGCCTGACTTTGAGGTGAGAAGATGGCTGGGATGCAGTGTCCTTTGCTTGCTCTTGTCTGGCAAACCAAAACACTGCCATTGCTTGTGGATCCTGGGCAATACGTGACCCTATAATAGCAAAGGGCTGTGACATGAAATGTGCACAGGGAGGTTGTTTTTCAAATCAGCTGTACTTTCTAAGGATTTCAGCAATGTTACAACGATGAGAATTGTGCTTTTTAGATCACTGCACGTTCCCAGTGCACGTGAGGCACATTTGGCTGTTGTTGGGATGTGCTGCTTTGTAAGAAGTGTAGTTGCTCTACAATTACTTATCTTCAGGCTCGTGCTAAGGATTAACCTATGAGTTAATGCCAAAGCATCCTGGTCTGTTGCCTGTTAAAGTCAGCAGAGGAACTTGCATCGACTTCAGCAGCTCCTCAATCAGAGCTGAGAATCATGATCTGAATGCCGCTCTTAGCCTCTTTTGGGTTTGTACTGTGACCTGGAGGAATATCACTTTTCTCCCACTTAACTTGACTTTGGGCAAAACTGTTACTGTCTCAGTGCCTCACCAAGAAAAGGAGGCTTAAAAACTCATTAGTATTTCGAAAGCTCTCATTCTAGAGAGGGGCTGCGGAAGTGGAGCAGTAAATCCTGCTCTGTTGGAGCTGTCCAAATATTATTGCATGTACTGAAAGAAAGCTCTTAACTGAGAGCTGGTGTTCAGAAGCCAGGACAGCCCAAGAGTCATCAGTACAGCACTCACCTTCTGCTGGAAATGAGGAGCTTCAGGCTTAAGTGTTTATATCTGGAGGAACAGGTTTGTCCCTGATGGGTATTCTTGTCCCTCTTTAAAAGGTGTTGCACTGCATTCAAGGCAGGTCCAGAGTACAGAACCCTGGAAACCTTTTTTTAGTTTTAAAAATAGATGTCACAGCTTAGTCCCTGTAAAAGTGCCCATTTATCAGTGATTGTGTCACAGTGAAAACAGTTTATCTTCCCCGCAGATGTATAAATGTATATAAAATTGGGAGCAATTAAAGCTTTCATTTGCTTTAATTTTCACTGAAACTCTTAAGGATGTGCAGATTATTTTTCATCAGTTCCTGCTGGTCTTTGGTTCAAGCCCTTCCCTGGTTAAGTACTTCTCAAGGTAAAGTTTGGTGAGAAAATCTTACTTTCATTGCAGCATGGTTTTTATTGCAGCTTTTTAGCTGCAAATTCAAGGCAAATTGAAAAATGCATCAGGATGATGTGAATTTGTTACTACAAAATATTTGTGTTTTTTTCATCTGAGGCTTTTGCACAGCCATATATCCTCCATAGAATGAAAGTAAAGTAGAAACCTTAAGCCTTTTTTGGCAAACTTTGGACTAATTTACTTCTAATTTACTATTTAGAGCTGCATCTACAGCAGCTGCATTTACAACAGCTGCATTTACAGCAGCTCCCACTGGTGGTTAAGCTTCTTTTTAAGAGTTTTTGCTGCTTTCAGGTAATTGTTGAATGATCCAGCCTTGTTCTGTTCTTAGTGAGTTGGACCTACGTATAAGAGTATGCTGGAAGAGACTTGTCTGTTCAGAGCAGCTTCATATTGGCATGCTTGTATGAAGGAAAAGGGAAAAAGAACTTCCTTCCCTTTGAAATCCTCCAGACTTAGTTCCACAGTTCTGCCTTGTGGCCAGATGCATTTTGTCTGAGGTGTTCCTTGCTGCACATCAGGACTGTACAAATCCCATGATCTTTGGAGGAGGAGGATGTTCTTGCTAGTCCATTAGAAGCATTATGGCACAAAATGAGATCACTGTATGCCAGAAACAGGATGTAGGCAAGAGCTTCAGTTCCTGCAAGAGCATCTGTTTCCCCAGACACCCTTTGGTTACTCAGCTGCCATTAAACCAGCCTCATAGGCATCCTGACTGACATGCGCTGGCACTCCTTTGGAGTTTTGGCAACACCAAATTATACAAGAAAGCTGCTCAAGAGAATCCAAATTCTTAAAGAATCAACCAAAAAACCCAAACCTCAAAACCAACAAACCCAACAAACCAGCACCGTCAGTGAGATCTCAAATGAGATAAGTATTTGGTCAGCTGGATATGTAAAGACCAGTGTCTCACACGTGCTTACATATACAGGACAGGCTGTGGTGTGGAGTGCAGCATTTAGCCAGATGTTTGACCTGTGGTTTGTGCATGGAAACATTTGAGCATGTGAGTAAGGTTCATTTTGCACTGGGACCACTTAAACTTGAAATTTCCAATGATAAATTGAAGAATACTTCTTTTTAAGTTGCAGCTCAGTAATGGGAGTTAGGATTTATAAGCCCTGCCAAATTCAATAAACTTGTGTTATAGCCTTTTAAAATTGTTATATCGAACGCTGCTTATAAAGAGCCATCTTCCTTCTATTGTTTCATAATTTATTCAGTGTTTTCTTAACTGGCCCATCAGCAGAACAGTAAAAATGCCACTGAGTAAACTTCGTTTAATGGTGACCAGTTTTTGTCTATGTTACAATAATGTCTGTGGGAAGAAACAATTACCTTGTGATTTGCTGTTAAAGCGGTAAGTGCATTTTCTTTCCAGTTCATTTAGAAAGGACATCACTTTCAAGCTTTTCCTTGTTCTCTTTGGGGGGTTGCTTCCTCTTCTGCACATTTGGATTTTTTACAATGCACACCACAAAGTCCTGGTTTGGTCCTGAATCCAAGCTTCATAAACGGACCCTGTGCTGTTCCCTGTGCAGCGTTGGTCTTGAGTGCTGTTTGTTGTGTTGCATTTCCATCCACAGATCTGGTACAAAGACTCTCAAAGATCTGTCAAAATTGTTTTAATGACCTGCTTTCTTTTCATACCTGTCTCAGAGATGGAAGCATTTGTGAAGTTTTGGCCACTGCATATTGCAAGAATTTATTATTATTATTATAATAATGCAAGAAGGCAGTTGGAAATGTTTATTGTGGCCTGAAAGCTCTCAAGTGCCTCACAAGTCTTCCTTTTGGTGGGTGATGTTTGTGAGGATGGGAGGGTTCAGAAGGACTCTCAGAATCCCTAGTGGAAGTTGGAAAAATCCTCTTTCCTTGAAGAGGAGAGGAGCACTGCCCAGCACCACATGCAGAGGCTGCTGCTGAAGATTCAAATACATTAACAGAAAATATCTCTCAGAGTTGTTTGGAAGGGGTCTGTCTGGATTTTGGGGTGCCACCAAGCTACGGATATCTGCAAGCAACACGGAACCTCTTGATTTGTCTCATCTAATCTAAGATGTGCTGCCTGTACCTTTGACAGAGCTTTCATCCTCAAAAATGCCTTCCAGTCTCAATGCCCCTATTGTACACTGGAAGGATGGAAAGCTAAATCGACCCCAGGGATTCAGGGTGTTTCCAACGTGAAGATTAGGCTGATGAACATCCTTAGGTTATGAATAGCCCAAAATCTGTCCTTTGGGCTCTATGCTAAGGGTTGAGGCATAGTCAAAGTAGTCGGTTCCATATATCACATTACTCTGCTTGGATGCCAGAATTCTGTTACAAAGCCCGTATTTGGAATTCATAAATTTATCTGCATTCTTCTCCAGTGTGCTGGCCACTAACCACTGTAGGGATTAAACAGCTACCATTATAGAAACAGCATCATCTTTATAACCGATTGCTTCCTTATAGCCCACCTGCTGCTCTCAGTAATTTAAAAGCACTGTAAGTTACATCTCAAAAGTCGTATTTTGGAAGATGGTGGGGGTTTAAATAAAAGGTTTCACATTACCAGGCCTTGAATAGCTACCTAGAGAGGCAGCGTCTAGCATCTGGGCTGTTACTGGATTGCTTTAAGTCTCTTAATCAGCAAGGGAGCCCCCAAAGTGAATGACCGGTGGGAGTGAAACCTGACACTAAATGGACAGCAATGTAAGAAAGCTTTGTGAGCAGCTCCCAGAGGAGCAGGATGAATAAATTCATCTTTAGGGAAAGAAAACCAAACTTGCCTGGTAGGATAGAAAAGCACATTCCCTGCAGTGGTTCCTCCTGGTTTTTGTTGGGTTTATTTTCCTCGCACAGTGTTTGAATGCCTCCAGACCAGATCTTTTGGTGCTATAAGTTGATGTAGGTCCTTTGGTTTCAATAGCGTTATGTTGATTTACTCCAGCAGAAGATCTGCTGTGTGAGTCTATTCTCATACTGCTGGAGTTAGCAAGTTCAAGCCCATATTTTGAGTGCTTCATGCATGCACAAGAAATCATGACAATGATGTGTGCAAAGTATGTGTGAACATTTTTCCATGGGCTGTTCTCCAAACCCGTGCCTCTGCTATCTCCATTTAATGTTGACTCTGTCTCTTCTCTCAGTTGTGCAGGTTTTATGCTGGTTTAAGTTCACTAACTTCAGTTGGTTTGCTGCTGGTTAACACCTGCCTGAAAAGTAATGTTAAATCATGCCTGTAATGTTGCATCTTCTGTCTCCATGTAAAGCATCATATCCTTAAGGCTCCTAGTTTGGAATTATCATCCCGTTCCACTTAATGTAGTAATGAGTGATGAACTGTACAGCTCTCATCCAACAACTACTAAGGAACCACATTTCACAGTCACTTCTGTGGTCATTGGCTCAAGCTCAGTATCTTTAGGAGTGATTTAGCATTGGCTGTTTCTAACTTCATCTGTCTCTATGCGTTGTTTTGTCCATTGGCTGAGACATGGTGGGCTTGGAAGAGATAAGACCTTGCTTAAACATTAGTATTTGTTTTTTGTAATGTCCTGAACTGTCATGCTGACAGGGGAGAGAGCTGTATCTAGCAGCTGATACGGGGAGAAAGAAGATGCCATCATCTCCTTTTGCCTGAAGTTAGCAGTGACCATCCTGAGGAGAACCTGGCTGCTGTGTTTCAGGGCTAGGGTCATCAAATGACCTCAGTGTCAGTGCAAACTGGTTCTCAGTTCCCTCCACCCTTTCCTATTTATGTTTAATTCCCAGCATAGTACATCGTAGTTCTGCTCTGCAGTAAATTGGATGTGTTGGAGAAAGGCAAAGAGCCTCTGGCAGCATGGTGGGGATTGGTCTTTCAAGGGAATGTATGAGCAAAGGGGGTGTCTTCTTCCACCTGTCCTTACATGACAGAGAGAGGAACCTTCAGGAAGTCTGGAGCTTCTTTCCTATGCTGTATTTCACTTCTGCTTTCCCTGTAGCGAGGCTTGGCAAGGGTTCCCTCACCTCATTTGACAGCCTGGCTCCAGGAGGTGCTAATTCCTGGGCAGCTTCCTTTGACTTTCGAGTAGAAGAGAAACCTGTGTTCAGATAAAATGCACAAGGAACCTCACAGCCTGGCAGGTGGAAAGTCCCAAGGAGAAAAAGTGGAGCTGCCAAATAAATGTTTGGCTTCCTTGAAATGCTCCACCACGGAATGTTTGGTTCCGTTCTGATTCCTGAGGTATTTTAAGCTGATGTGGTTGGATTTAAACCTGCCTGCTGTATGCACATTTGCATGTTTGCAATGCACACAGCTGCATGTTTGCACACAGAGCTACCTTGGCCAGCTGCTGAGGCCTCCACAGCTATATTGATTTATTTCTTCTGTTGGCTGCTGAATAATGTGTGCCAAATGCAGAACTTGGATCTGCTTTATGAAAATAGCATAAACCAATGTAAGTGCCCTGGAAAAAGGACGTTCTTTTCTTTTGGCTAGCGGAACATTCATGTCCTGTATTCGTGCACTGGTCTGTATGGTGTCTTGTCTGAGTTCAAACAGATGGACCTGTTCATGTGAATAAACAAGTTAACATTTTTACTCCAAATGGAGTGAAAAGTATAAAATCTTCCTAAGTCAAGTAGATATGAGAATAAAGAATAGAAGCATGAAAAGTGGAGGTGTACATATGGTCAGAGTCCTCTCTGTTCCATCAGTAATGGGAATAACATGAGCTGAAATCACTGTGGTTCCTGAGAAGTGCATTTAACCTGTGATTTCTATAAAATAGCAAGCTGCGCACACCTGATGAAAAATTAAAATAGCAATACTTGACCTACGTTGGATCATTAGTTGAAGATCTGTGTGTGCAGTGACTGTGACTGTTCCATCTCCATGCAGACAAGTCACAGTAACTTCATTCCTGATGTAGCAAAGTTAAATTACATTTTCTGCAGTCCTAACCATAGTGTGTCATCTTCACTGGGGAAGTTCTGTACGTGCCTTATAACTAAAGCCTGTATGATTATGTTTAAGAACAGCCCTAATACTGTTGTGTAAACAGTCTTTTCTCCCTCTCCTGGGTACTCTTCCTGCCATCTCATTGCCACCTCAGTCATCTGGTCTTGGAATTTCCTAATCCTAGCTATGACACTGCAGCTGCAGTTCATAGAGTCCAATTTAATTTGCTTTTGGAGACCTCTCCTAAGAACTGAGTTGCGTATTTGTTCCTTCAGCTGTCTGAAATGTATGTAGAAAGACGAGTTTTGATCCCTCTAACCGAAGCTGTTTGAAGCTGTGTAAGGGATACCTGGTACCGGAGTTAGACCTAATGTCCTGTAAAAACGTGCTTGTGTCAGATCTCTGACGTGTGGGCGGCTCTGCCCTCCGGTGGGCAGAAGGGGAACTCGGCTGCATGCCCCGTCCCAGCGCCGCCCGTACATCAGAAACGTTGTTTTCAGCCCAGAACTGCTTTATGGGGCAGCAGAATCTGAGTCCTGGTTTTGCCTGGACACTTCTTCACTGCAGCATAAAGCATCACGGCAACCTTGTGGTTTGCAACAGCAGTTTCCTTGCTTGAATCGTGCTCTTATTTTTGGTTCCTTTTTCTTTCCTCTTTTTTTGCCTTTCCCCTTCTCCTCTGAGGCAGGACACCGTGCCTGCTCTCACCAACTCAGCCTTACCTCTGTACAGCAGTTTCTCAGAGCCAGTGCCATGCTCACTGGCATACTTAACGGTCTTTGAAAGAGGTGATGTTACAACATGTGGATGTGCGTCACTGTTGAGGTGCACTGAGCTCAAAGTGATCTGTACAGCGTATCAAAACACACTTGTTTCTGCTCACAGCATATTAATAGGATTTATTTTCAATTCTAATCAGCCACTTAACCAAGTCATTTTAATCTGCCTCCATCTGCCCTTTTCCCCTGATTAGTAGCACTTTATTTCTTCTGTCATCCCTTATGACTTTTTGGGGGGTTCCAAGGAAGCTGTGAATAAATCTCTTATTTCCCTAGGAGTAAAACCAAGATTAAAACTAGTGTTAGCTGATGTTGTAGCCCAGGTGAGCAGCACCGTCCAATTGTACTGGTGCCACTGCTGATGGCCGGAGGGTGAGGGGAGGATACACCAAGGAGGGGTGTATGGTTTTTAACATCATCCTGCCAAGCTTCCTCCAAAAGAGCCAAGATTGCTGACATGAGCAGAGGCTTGACCTGCAGGCAGCGCTGCCAAGTAATGCGGGCAATGTGTTTTACACAGGGGTGTGCTAACCTCTGCATTTTTCCCAAGCTAGATCATTCCCACAAAACCAACTCTCTCCCCTCTGAAACGAAGAGAGTGCAGGAGACAGCTTGGTTTGCAGGCTCCGATTTGATCAAACACGCCCAACAGAAGACAGAATGGAATTGCAGCTTTGCAGCTTCCCAATGTGTCTGTTCCCTTTCCAGCCACATAAATCAGGGCTGGTAGATGATTCTTCCTGCTCGGAGGTGCTCCAGTTGCCTGTGATAAATCTCACATGGCAGGAGGAACGCGCTGTGTTCAGTGTGTCGTTAGAGTTGATAATTCACAGATCAGACTCAACAGAAATATTTATTGCCTGGATTTACTTGTCACAAAATTGACTTAAAATATGGGTGGAAAAAAAGGCAAGTGAGGCAAAAAAACCCAACCCCAACATAGGAGGAATATGCATTACAGGATTAACAGAATAAAGAGTCTTTTGGAATTGGTATTTTATAACCTTTATTTATGTAGGTAGATTCAGTTTCTTTTAAATGAGTTTATAGTTCATTGATTTATGTATATACCTTAACCCAGAAGGATGCTCTCAGGAATTCTTCATGGCAGTGGAAGTGAATGACTCTGAGGAGGAGGAAGAGTAGGAGGATGCTGTTAATGTTCACACTGTCCCTTCTTGTGGTGCTGGTGGCTTTTTGTGGGGCTGTATCAAAGTCCAGATTTTAACAGCACATATATTTTTGAATTTGATAATGCTTTATAATAAAAAGAATGATGGTAAGAGATTCTGCAATAATGCAGATGGAAAATGAGAGTCATAAATACTTATCATAAGGATTTTTAGTGACTGGTTTTGAATTGTGAATTTCTTTTTTGAATTAGGTATTATTATTAATATCTGATTTAGGAAGATCCTTTTGGAGAATCAACTGCCAAAGCTTTATTCAGGATATTCCAAAAGATCCATTTTTTTACAATCTTCAGTTCAGCTCTTAAGGCGAGGGGTATCAGAGATTGCATACACTAGGAATTAGGCAGCACAGTTAATGTGGTCACTTGAGTGTATATAAAAATGTATGTAAGGCTTAGCTAATGCCAGCAGCACCCTTCTGTCTCCAAGGTGTCCTCTCAAGTACACTTTCTGTGTTGTATGAAGTGCTTGTGAGGAACTGGAGCTCAGCCCCTTTCTAAGAATAAGCTTTATGTCCAGTACCCCATTGGCACAGGGAACCTGAGTTTGATTTCGTATCCTGAGGCACAGTTCTTGTGTGACTGTAGGTGAGTTGTTTCATCTTTATGTGCCTCGGATCTGTACCACGGGGTGAAGACACGTCATTTTCATAACTGTGTGGTGTGAAAAGACTGAGAAAACTGGAGAGCCACAGGTGCAGTGAGGAGTAATTTAAAGGGTTTTGGCAGAGAGGTGAGCTAGAGCTCATCCTGAAGGCCACTTTTATTCAACCAGTTCATGTGAAGGCTAACATGTGTCCTGACTCAGCATCCTGAGCTACAGAGAGGTTTGGGTTTTGGATCTTTGTTGTTAACTCGGTGTTCAAACACGCAAATAAACCTGCTGGGGTTCACATCCCCTCTGTGGGTTTTTTTTTTCCTGAAACAAACATTTTGGTTAATCAGTTCAGCAGAGTCCTTGTTTTAATATATGGCTAGAAAAATAATTAGCTACAATTTTAAGCATGTAATTTCCAAGCAAATATTGACAACTTTTAATAGCTCTGTAAAGCAGAGCTTTTTTCCTTAGTGTTCAATGAAGTACTGTACAATCATTTCCTGAGAAGCAGAGGGTGTATTGAATACACACATCAGGAAAGTTAAGTCGCAGTCAAAGCCAGAAAGAGATTCTTCCACAAATGACTGGATTACACCCAAAGTGAGTGGTTGGAGCTCTCCATCCCAGTCTGGCCTAACTGGGAAATAGCAGATACAAAAGCCTGCTTCCTTGGGGACCCTTCGAGCAGTGTCAGGCTGGCACAAGTTCACCTCACCCAATTGCTCCCACCTCTGTTTGTGGAACTGCGTGTGCTGCATCGTGGTAGGAAGCCTGCAGGATGTTCATGATTCTCCTTGGCATGGCAGAGTATTTCAAAGTATTCCAGAGTGAACCTGCTGTCAAATGCTTTTCTTGATCTGTGTGATTTATCTTCTATTCAGTTGCATCTCTTACGGTAAATCTGGTGAATAACTAAAATGTTCTTTCCCCTTCAACCTTTTCCTTCATTTTGTTCAGGATGGAAACAGATGGCCAAGGGACTGCTAAAAGGCACAACTTACCTCAGGCACTTTGGCTGATATTTTCTCCTGTCAAGCCATTTTCTTATTGTTCTGAGGCTTTTCCTTGGCATCTCTTTGGCCAAAGGGTTTAACTGTGTCAGTCATACCAGGCTTTTAACATCTAAATGTCTAGTATCTAAATTAAGGGTCTTCTTATGCTCCCTGCTTCTCTCTCGGTTTTCTGCTATTTTGTTTGAAACAGCAATGAACTATTTCAGCAGAGATGCTGAGCCAAATTCTTTGCTGATATAAAACAGAGTTGGGGAACTTTATAATGACAAAGACCTGGATCATTTGTTCTTACCTGTCTGTGCAGAAACCACAGGCTTTTTAAAAGTGATCTGGGAAATGAGGTCCAGGAGAGGGTGATGAGTTGTTCCAGTCGCACACGAAGTTGGTACTATAACAAGGAACAAAACCAATGTGTATGTTTATCCTCTCCAGCCTGCTGTGATGCTGACAAGATGATAACTGAACTCTGCAGTTTCTTCAGATAAGGAAAGTCTCAAAGACCATTCTAGGTAGAGAAATGCCTCACAGGGCTGCAGCAGAGATTGTTTTCCCTGTCTAATGCAGACTCACGAAGTGAAGGTCTTGATCTGTTGTTTCTCCCTTTGGATTTTATTCCCAAACTGGGTGGCTGATCGGTAATGAGACCAGAGCAGAACCCAGAGGCATGCTGAAGTGGTGCAGAGGGGCAGAGTGCATCCTCGCCATACATTTCTCATCAGCCTGGTTGCACATCTGCAGAGAGGGAATAGTGTAGGAGGGTGGTGCCCTGTGAGCTCCCAGTCCTTCAGCCCTGGCAATCCAGGATCTTGTTCCTGCAGTGCCCCTCCTGGAGAAGCTCTCCAAAGCAGCAAAGGGAACTGGGAGAACAAAATTGCCAACTACCAGGACTCGAATGCTCAAAACTTGTAGATAGAAGGCTTGCACATCTCTTGTATCCTTCCTGGTTGAACTGTGGGTTGCGCAGGTGCTGCTCATGTGTGTCTCATTCTGCTAAGTCAATCCACATGTTGTTTTCCAGAAAGCATTACAGGATGGAGTTTACAGGTAGGCATAGTTTGCTTTTCTTGTGTTCTGGGTTCTGTTCCCTCCCCCCCTTCTTCCATCCAGCCATTTACACAATATTATTCATTAGAAACTTGAGCATCTCCATCCTGAGGAAAGGGGGGAAAAAAAAGCAGCTTCTATTGAGCCAAAACTTACTCATCCTATCCTGTTTTTCTGCCTTCGAAGAAAAATGTATATGGTCTAATCATAATTCCCAAGTGACCCATAAGCTGGGTCTAGCTGTGGTAATCAGAGCCTTGTGCTAGAGGCTGACTGTCAGAGAGGGTTCTTAGAACAATTGATGCAGCAGACATCTGTCTCAGCTGAACTCTGCTTGTACCTCGTGGAAGAAAGTGAGCCTTCATTTGTACACATAGCATGGGAACAGGAGAGACTCCATGATTCCGGTGCCATCTTTCTTTAATGAGCTGTCATGATATTTCATTAAAATAACATGCACACTTTGAACTGTTACATCTCTGGACAAGGTGCTGCTTTAGCAGCTGGAGGAAAAATTGCTTCATTGCACAGGTTGCAGTTCTTGAGCAGTCATTGGGTCTGGGGCTGAGTGGCAAGTGGGGATAAATTAGTGAGGGACAGAAAGAGATATTTTTGCTGATGTGATTAGGGCTGTTTAAAGCTATAAAGCCCCTGTCCCCTTGTCTTTCAGAGAGATCTTGTTTGGAAACAAGTCATGCTCAAACCCTACCACAAAGATGATGCTTCTGGCACTACAGCATTTCCAACAAATATCAAGCCCTTGAGTCAAACACCACCATGAGACTGAAGAGCACACAAACAGAGGATTGTTCAGATTTGCTGATGCTGCTGGCATTGCCAAGGGGGCATCTTTTTGTTCTTTGCTCATGTGATTGAAAGTAATGAGAAAAATCAGAATTAGACAAATTAGGAGGCAGCTCCTATGAAAGGACCTTCCCCAGGGCTGCTGAGCAGAGTTCAGATGTGGCCACAATGGAGCCTGTCAGCAGATGGGCAAATGCATCCTAAATACTTGATAGGAATAGTAAGGGAATATAAGGTGATACTGGAGGAATTGGGGGGTGGGAGTGGGGGAGGGAGAGAAGAAAAAGTAATTGTGAAAAAATTGAGCCCCCCAATTATTTTTATGATTTAAATATCAAAGTCCCAATTGTATAAGCATGAATTGCCTCTTTTTCTCAATAAGTTATCCCCACACTCGACTCACTCATGTGACAGTGAGTTGAAAAGTGCATCATCCTGTGCAGCCAGATAATGTTTTCCTCCTCCAAATATATTACACTATTTAAATGAGACTTTATTTTTATGAACAATGTGTGTATCAATATAAAATGAAACATATTCTTCTGGAGCATTAGCACCTCCTTTGCTCAGCTTTTGAAGTGTATCTTTGCCTATTCTTAGTAGCTGGTCCTTTTATACAAAGAGTCCTTTTACTGTATCAATAAAATAGTTTGAATATCCGTCTAAAGGCCTTCAGTATATCCAAATCAAGTGTATGGAACATCAGATTTATTTTTTTGAGGGCAATGGAACTCTCTTCTGGGCTGGAAAGAGAAGGTTGGAAAAACTCCGCTGGAAACCATTATGGTTCCATTTTCAAGTGGGTATATACCAAAGTACTGTTGCTCCCATTCTGAGGGTGAATGACCTGTTATAAATACTTATGTATGAATACAACAGCTGATGTGCTCTCAGAGGTGACCAACTGGAGGTGATGCCAAAGGTTTTGGGGACTGGAATGTGTTGGGTGCCCCTTGGCCTTGCAGTGTGGTAGAGGTGGCAGGACCTGATGGCAAGGTGGACATGTGTATGCGCTGGAGGGACTGCTGTGATTCTGAAGTGGAAAGGCTGGAGTTTGGCTCCTCAGGCACTTGGAGGGGACAGATGACTGTGTACTTCTTCATGCTTAAACCATCTGTGATGTAATGTCTGTGTCGGCATGAAAGTGTTAAATTGATTCTTCTCAGTAGTAAAGTAATAGTGTTCTCTCCTTGGAGTTCCTTCTTGTAATAAAAAAGTAACGTTATTCTTTACCCTTTAAGTCCATGGCTGCTCAGGTCCTACTGAGATGTTCTGTGTACTTGAAAATAGATTGAATCTGAACTTAGGTGCATGGCTCACACATCTCTGACTCATTTTCCTTGTTTTGTTTTCAGTGTTGTTTTTTTCCCAGTCTGACTGATTTTAGTGCCATGTTCCTATCATAACATACATGGTGTGAGGTTCGGGCACAGCAACCTGAACATTTCAAACTTCAGTCTGGTTCCCTTGTTTTGCCCTTCTCAGCTATGGTACTGGAGCCTGGTAGCCATGGCAACTCCCTTATCTGTGTTGAGAAATAAACACTAAAAATTGCTTTTTTTTTTTTTTACTATTTATATATAAAAATGCAGAAGCAAATAAAACCTGCAGTTTATGACTCACTTCATATTTTAAAGTCTCCACTACTTCTGTTAAATGTTGAACCAAATAATCTGAGAAAATGAAAACAAACTCTGCTCCTTTTCCAGGGATTCTACTGGTAAGATGCACAGGAAGGCATGGGCTGCATTCAGAAAGAGAAACCGCTTGGTTTATGTCCCCCAAAGAGGTGAGAGTGACTCCCAGAGAGCCTCAGCTGATGTGTAGGCTGGGTGTGAGTGACAGAGACACTCCAAAAGAGCCAGATCTGGCGGAGAGCTTAGACTGAACTTTGCTGGTTTTCATGTCCTTGTTAATCAGGCCTTATCCCACAGAAGGGCCTGTGTTTCCTATACCTTTGTATCAACTGCTTTAGAATAGGCTGAGCAATGCACCTGCTCTCAGTTAACATAAACCTTTCCCAGATGGAATTGCTGCAGGTCTAGAAATCTCTGTTTAATTACTGTACCTCCGTATCTTGAGACTAGTGTGTAATTCAGTGATTCCTTGTAAAGCAAATCAATGTTTTCATTTCAATTCCCCTCTTAAAGACCTTGCAAATGTCTTATTAAAGGTTTTCTTTGCATTCCTTATGTGAGAGATGGGTGCACAAGTGTATCCAGCTTTTACTGCCTGGTGCCATGGGTATATTTTAAAGATGATGTGCCATCAGTTGCTCATATTACCACATACTGTAAAGACCACTGGGATCAGCTACTGGGAAAGTGACTCAGTCTCAAGGAATATCTCCTCTAAGATCTACATCTATTTTCCAATAACTAGGCTCCAGCTGTTGCTAAACTTGTCTGCCTTTTGTACATGAGGATCTTTCTAGCACGTCTTTCAGGCTAATTCAATTCTTTCTTCCACCTACTTACCTAGGGTGGTAGGTGCTGCTGGGAAGGTAATACCTTTTATTACACCAGCTGGTATAATTGCTGGGAAATGATACAAGGTTTTGGCCGCTACCACATCTGTCTGTTCCTCACTGTTTGCTGAGCGTGTTCTTTTAATTCATTAATACCAGCTTCCATGAGAAAAAT
Source organism: Forpus xanthops (assembly GCA_032466535.1). Lineage (NCBI taxonomy): Eukaryota > Metazoa > Chordata > Aves > Psittaciformes > Psittacidae > Forpus > Forpus xanthops. The sequence continues at coordinate 20,519 of JASSUY010031439.1, read as the reverse complement.
GCAAAGCAGAGGTTTTCATTGATGACATATGAATGGCTGGAGTTGGCAATAGTGTATTTTAAATGCAGACAATATGCTGCTTCACTTTACATGTCTGAGGTTGTTTCTGTTTGTGGATTGGATGAATGCAGCTCATTTTCAGTGAAAACGCTTTTGCATGTGAATTCTTTGAGTATATGCCAACATAGGATTAAAATGCTCTCATTTACAACATTCTTACTCAACCTTATTTGCTAGAAGAGTCACACAGAGCAAATACAAAAAGAATCGTGTGGGCTCAGTAGGAAGAAAATGATGTGAAAATGTTTCTATTCACATAAATACTTGTTTTGGAGTAGCTCTATTTCAGTCTCGCTTCTGTGTTCCGTACATGATAATGTGTGCATTTATTTTCCAGTAGGGCTCCTCCACATGCTGTTCCATTGCTCACTGTCAGTCCTTCTATATCTCTGATTCACTAATAAACTATTTTTGGTTCTTCTCTTTCTCTGCCTGCATTTCCAGCCTTGCTGAGTAGTTGCAGCTTTGCCCTCTCTCTGCAGCATGTGTTAGTTTGATCTTTTTAGGTTTCCGTTTTAATTGTTAACATTGTTTTGAGTGGCAGAGTGGCTCTGGAGCTCACTCCATGGCCATTCCTCTTCCAACAGGCAGTGCTCCAAATTAGGGACCCTGGCATCCAACTGGCACAATTTCTAGGTGTGATGTTGAAGGATAAATTAGGAGCATCTGTTATGACATCAATGGGCGTGCTGTGTGTAGTCTGATTAAGCAAAGGGGGCTCAAGAACTTGTGGAATTGACTGGAAATTACAAGGAAAGGCAGGCAGCAGTGTCCACATTTATATGTGTGCATTTAGATACGCACACCTTTGCAAGTATGTTAACTTAATGAGGTGTTTGAATTTTTTTTTTCCAATTGTGTATGAGGGGAGAAACGAGCCACAGAAAAATTACCTCTTGGCATTTGTACTACTGTAGTAATTGTCTGCTGTTTAAAAAAGAATAGATTTCTGTTTGAGCATTAAGAACTTCCCAACGAACATGGATTTGATTCTCAGAGCAGTGTGAAAACCCATTCCACAGGCTGAGGCACAGTCCAGGGGAATGGTCTGCTCCAGACACTGAGCTCAGCAGTGCAACCCAAGCAGTGACCCAGAACCCAGCACTTGTCCAGTTTGCTCTGTCTGAACGTGATGTTGGCCTCTGAAAACTTCTACTTCACCTCAATGTGTTGCTGCTTTATTTGAACTTCTTCCTTCGGGCAAATGGGAGTTTGCATTTCTCTGCAGAGATTCCTGATGCGAACGAGAGCTCAGATGAGCTGCAGAAGGCTCAGCACTGCTCACGGCAGTTGTGAGTGTGTTAAAAACTGTGCAGAGAGGAAAAATTGCTGTGATTCTGTCGAAGCTTCTTTGGCAGTTCTGGAAAAATCTTTGCTCTTCCTGAGCAGCATCTCTGGTCCGTTCTTCCAGGGCAGAAATGCAAAGATGGAAATTCATGCTTAAATCTCACTCATTTCTTATGAGTACCTTGTCCCTGATATGTGCGATTCCATGCCCTTATGTGGAATCTGCTTGTCACTGATGCTGACGGATGCAGGATAAAGTGCACTTTCCTTTGGCTGTGCCAAGTGGCTGTGCAGCAGCATGCTGCTAGAAAAGCTAGGGATAGGTTCTGTGCAGAGCCAGGATTGTCTGGGGGAGAGCTGTTCTTGGAAGTATCAGTTTAAAGGGTGTGTGTACTGCTGCCTTGGTGTACCATTAGGGATGTGGTAGTGGAGCAATATGGAGTGAGGTGAGCATGCTGAGCCCCTTCCTCCTGTCTGCTTGGGGTTTTCAAGTCCAGAATGCTTGTTTAAAAGATCCCTGTTGTAAATGGGAGTACACATTTTTAGTTGACCAGTTCAGTGGCTCTACAGTCAGGTCTGACATCAGGGTACACAGGTTTTAGCTGTAGCAGCTAATCCTTGCTACTGAATAATGAGTGACTTTACATAGCAAATATGTTACGAGGTCTGAGGTCAGTAGCTGAGAATGAGGAGCTAGAAAGAAGGTTTGTCACGTTTCAATACTTGCTGTAACAAGCCAAGTAGCAGGAGCCAAATCTGAGCACCCATTACAGATCATGTACTTCAGCACTAAGTCTCACGTGAGAGTTACTGGTCTTGAAGTTCACAGTAAAAGGGCTTCTAGGGAGTAGGCAGATGCAGGAATTAGGCTATTCTTTTCCTTTAAATAGTAATTTTCCTATTTGCCACAGTGCTGCTGTTTCCAGCCTGAAGATTGCAGACAGATGGGTTCATCCAGTGTGAATTTGCAGGCGGTATTCAACCTTTACCTTAGTTTGAAATGTCATGGGAAAAATAATCCCTGTTTCTATGTGCTGGTTTTCACATATGCAGTTGCAGATGCTGGGTGCCAAGAGTGCAGATGTTCTACAGTAACTAACTAGGTCGCTATTGAAATGTTGTCATATGTTAGGGCTTTGGCCTTTTTGGTGAGGCTGCAGAAAGTTCTTCGGGTGTAGGCTTTGACTGTACTTAAAGCATGTCATGAATACCTGCCTGCCTGCTTCCTTACTCAGTCTTCTCAATCATAGAATCATAGAATAGTTAGGGTTGGAAAGGACCTTAAGATCATCCAGTTCCAACCCCCTGCCATGAGCAGGGACACCTCCCGCTAAACCATACCGCCCAAGGCTATGTCCAGCCTGGCCTTGAGTGCCGCCAGTGATGGAGCATTCATAACTTCCCTGAGCAACCCATTCCAGTGCCTCACCACCCTTACAGTAAAGAATTTCTTCCTCAGATCCAGTCTAAACTTCCCCTGTTT
>JASSUY010031438.1:0-14119 GCA_032466535.1 Forpus xanthops | reverse complement strand
TCAGGCATTGGAACTGCTGCCCAGGGCAGTGCTGGAGTCACCGTCCCTGCAAGTGTGCACACACTGTGGAGATGAGGTCCTCAGTGCCATGGGTTAGTGGTGGCCTTGGCAGTGCTGGGAACGGTTGAACTGGATGAGCTTGAAGGGCTTTTCCAACCAAGTTGATAGTATGATGCTGTTTTGCTCTCAGCTAGGAGGTATCTGCTGAGAAGAGTTGGTACTGTTTGAACTTATAAGTAGTGTAACTTCTACCTTAATGCACTGACTGCAATGATGGGTAGTCGTAACATCTCAGGTCTCACACAGTCTCCTGGCAACAAAGCCGTTTGGGTGCAGGAAGTTGCCTCTGGATTTTCATCCTGCCTCTGTCCTTATTCAGGCTTTAGTTATGTTCTCATATAGAATCATGGAATCCCAGAATCTGGGAATCCCCAGTCCCCGCTGTTGCTCCGGGCAAGGTACATGGCTTGGTTTGGAGGGCTCAGTTTCTATTGCTTCTGTTCCAAGTCTGACAGAGCATGACTGTCTCAAGATACCTCCTTAAGGATTTTGGTAATGCAGGTTATTAGAATGCTTTGCTCTTGTTATGTGGGAGATATCTCTGACCGTCCTTGGGTGTGAGATACCACCAGACCATGTGTGCTTGCTATGCTGAGGCTGTTGAACAGGATGCTGTGATTGTATTTGGTAGCTGTCGCTGGCTGGGCCATTGTCCTCTGAGTATTAAATGGTTACCAAAGTGTTGGGAAAGTAATGATGACTTTGACTTGTTTCCCTCTATTTGATCCTCTTTCTTTTAGTGGTTGTTCCCTATGCAGTATAGACTTACTCTCACACTTCCTTCTTTTTCACTTCCCATTTTGGGGAAATTCCATGAGAAGTTCCATGTTTTTCGCAGTTTTGTCACTAGGGCAGGAGAGGTGTAAGGACACTGCTTGCTGGAGCTGAAACTCAAATTAGGACCATAAGAAATTACCTCCTGGGTTCCACCAGGTGGCTTAGGACTGCATTTCTGACTCCAGCAACAGCCGATACTGGGTGCAGAGACCAGCTCTCAATTGTCTTTTCTCTGTGTAAGTACCCCCATCAAGCAGGACTGTTGTACTAGGGACATAGAGAGGATGTTCCTGCCTGGTTGTTTCAGTGTCTGTTTAGCCCTGGAACCCTGTCTGTGTCATTGTCACCTTTCTGAACCCCCTGACTATGATACCATGGAAGTTCATGGTTTCAGCTGGTTGTGTGCGGTGGTACATAGTCCAATCTCCCACTGGTTTCTGTTAGTGTTAGTCATGGTTATACAGGATTTGGTGGATAACAGTTCTTCCTTCCCTTCTGATTTCATCTTCCCGACTTTGAAGAACCTCCATCATTTTCACACCCCAGCCTGCTCTTCTGCCAGCTTTTTTAGTCTATCCTTTAAATAAAACCTTGAAAATGTGGGCTCTTACTTCAGGCCGTTTACTTTGATACTGCTGTCACCAGTCTCATCCTGCAAGCTGGCTCTGGTTTTGGTCTCTTCTCCTTCCTCTTTCCTGACACTTCTAGAAGTGCCTGTTGCTCAGTTCTGAGCACTCTTTCGTTCTCTAAAGCATGCTAAAAATGCTTGTCCTGTTAGCATGTGATAGATATCTCCATCATGACTGCAGCTATTAGGACTTCAGTTCTGTCTAGCATACTCTATCAGAATGATCTTATTCTCTATGCCTGCTGCATCACTGCCTCTGTTTGGATTTTCTGGATGGCCTTTGGTGAAGTCAACTTCATACAACTTCCCCCTGACCCAGCTTCCCATCCGTTGGTTTCCAGCCCTTACCCTTTGCCAATAACTTAGTGGTTTTCCTGATTCCTCTTCCATGACAGGTTGTTGTGCTCTCTCTTAGGCTGTATCCCAGGCATAGTTTCTTCTGTCAAGGATTCTCTGTCTGTGTTCTGGTGGAGATGGTTGGTTTGTTTCTTTCCCCCTCAAGCAGAGTTCTGCTGCTACTGATGTGCTCCTTATCCAGCCCTCTTATACTCCTTAGGATGCTGCGTATGATGAGCACTGAGTGTTCATCACTTCTGAGTTTGCCTTTTGGGAAAAAAAAAACTCCTCAAAGCAAGTGGGTGGTGGAATTTCTGAGGGTGTTTGTTTTGTTCTGTGGCATTTGTTTGATTATTGCTGTATTTAAACGTGTAAAAACACTTTTATTCCATAATTTACCTCCGTAACATGCTGAGTGCAGCTTTACGTTTCTTCTCGAGGTATGTATATTTATCCATCACAAACAACACATTGTCATTTCAAGTCAACATCTGTAAGGAATAGCTCCATAAGAACGAATATGGTTTGCTTTGATTCTAAAGCTGCATTGACAGCCATTGTTTAGGGGCTGGCACACTTTGCAGCTGGGCTGAACAACAAGCAGAAGCAGGACAATTGCTTTTCAGGCTTTGCCATACTCAGTGTTTTATCAGTGGGGTTTTGAGACATCCTCAGTCTGTTTTAGCAGCTGGAAGATCCTAATGGTTAATGAATGTGTTTATTCTTCCTGCTGCTGAACAGTGTGTTGCCAGCATGCCTTTGTGAAATGAATAGCTTTTGTTCTTGCTTTAAAACAATAGCCATGGTGGTGGGGTTTCCTTTTAGTTGCTGTTAAATGTAAAAGCCAAAGCATGAGTATTTCTGTATTTATGTATAGGGGGAAATAGTTCCATATTGAAGCCAAGCTCATGTAAATTTGTGGCATTGTGTACAGTAGGGACCCTTTAGTTTAATGCCTCTCATCTGTGTTACCTTTTGTATCCCACAGGTAGGTGTGTAGGTTGAAATCGAAGTGAGAGGCCTTAACCTAATAAACAATGACATTCCTCACAATGGAACCGCACTTTCCAGCAGTTTTATCTTTGTTAGCTTTAACATTCCCAACTTTATCCCAGTCTATCCATGCATATCCCAACTTTATCCCAATCTCTACATAGCAGTGTATGGCTAAGCCAAGTTTTCTCCCAGTTTACTTCTCCAATATATCTTCAATTGCCAGATTTAAGTAGAATTTCCTACCAAGGAAGGTAATGTGCTGAAAATATTGATGCTCCGTGCACCCAAAGATGCAGGTTGAGGCTGAGTCCCGTGGTGTGATCTATCTGGAAAGACAATACCACTGCTGGTCCACCCCATAGGCTTGGCCAGTGCCTGGTGTGGCAGAACTGAAGGAACACTGGTTTGATTTACACTTCAGTCTGGTCAGTGTCATGGCTTTCCCTGCGTAACAGGGTTCTTTTGGGTGGTATTAAATGATCTCATCCTTCGCACCAGTTCTCCTTTGTAACAAAGGAAAAACTGTCGTTATGTTCTGTGCATCTTCCCACCCTTGCTCAAATCCTTTAGAACTTATGGGGAGAAGAGACTTCTTCTTTTCCAGCGATGATCAGGGGAAAAGGAAATGAGTGGGAAGAAAAGCAAACTCTTAATCTTCTTCCTATCCATGCTCTTAGAAGTGCAGGTTCGAATGAGTCAATATATCAAATGGCAGACAACTGATGTGACACTTGGTATTACGTAGAGAATACAGTGAGAATCCCTGTTTGGGGTTTCTCATCCAGAGTTCCTTTTCCATGATTCAGTGTGCCTTCTTGGCCACCGTACATGCTACCTGCCTTTCCATGGTGTCCCACCTACAGAAGGTGGGAAGTCCAGTTGAGATTTGTGTGTGCAAGGCAGGACTGAGTTACAGGTGAGCTGAAGGCAGTCCCAAATGGCCATACCTGAGATTGGCATGGGGTGTTTCGTTTTTCCATGGAAGACTGGATATCTGTGCAGTATTTACCATGTTTGAAGGCAGAAGAACCGCTGCTGAACCTACTTTGGTTAAAGGTATGTCAGAGCTTGCAATTCCAAGATCATGTCATGCCAGTCCAGTTACAGAAGCTGCTGTGGCTGTTTGAGGAGTCTGAGTTTTAAAGGTATGATACAGCTTTCTTGTTGAAGAGCTTTCCTTCCAGCAGTGAGCCTTGTGGTGTATAGGATGCTAATGCACATCTTTCCCTTTGGGCAAGTCAGTGAGTTGGGAGGACTGTGTATTTTCTTGCTTAGAAGTGATTTTCTTTACCCTAGAAGCTAATCCATCATTACACATTAAGGCACACGTACTGTGTGTGTGCAGTGGTAAATAGCAGTAGTATTTGTTGTACTTCAATATAATTAGCCATGTTCTGGGCACCCTAGAACTGAAATCAAATAGGAATGTGGTGAGTTGTGGGGTTTTGCCTGTCACAGGTATATGTACTGAGTCATTGTTAAATAATGTTCAAGAAGTGCTTGTAATTCTGGGCTCCAGTTAGTACTTAATGCCTGTTCTTTGGGGGCCTACACAGATCAAACGTAGATGAGGCCCTCAATGACATGGATTAGTGGTGGACTTGGCAGTGCTGGGGATGGTTGGACTTAATGGTCTTAAAGGTCTTTTCCAGCCCAGCTGATTCTGTGATTCCATGATCTACTGTAAAAACATTTAGAGAAGGACTATCTCTGTTGCTTCCATCCCTGGAATACAATTAGGCTTTAGGCTTGTGGCCTTCTGAGAAAGGAGCATCCTAATGGAGTCACGGCCTCTTGGCTGGTTGTTGAACTCCATTAGGAGGCTTTTTGTGGGAGGAGTTTCCAGATTTCTTCAGCCCAATGGAATGGGATGATTTATCACACTATGGAATTGTGTATTTATCATTTTCAAAAATGGGGGAGATCCTGAGTGCACTGAGAATTGGAAACATTCCTCCTCAAATAGTAGAAAATGGAACGAATGCTCTTTCGTGTGACAGGACATGTACTACCACACTATTTTCATGCCGTTTTACATACAGGGATACAGAATTGGACACGTATTTACCGATACTGCTTTCTGAGACAGGATGCAGACTTTCAGACTGTGTTCCCTGTGCATATATGCATCACACAAAGCAAAATCAGCACTCCAGATTCGCTGATATTTAGCGTGAAATAGCCTCGAGTTGGTGAACTTTCGTTTGTTGTGTTACGTGTGGCTGGACTTTAGCCTCCAACTGTAACTGTTGTGCAAAGAGCCTTGCTTTATGTAACTATTAGGGAGCCAGCACTGGGATTGACCCTTTTCAGGTACCGTGAGCTTTTCTTAAAGCCATTTCCTATTTATTTTTTGCTGTTTCCAAAGAATTTTTTTGTTTGATTTTTTAGGTTTCTCTTGTTTTAAGCCTTAGATGGCAAAGTGTCAAGGGGAAGTTCAATATGGGTGTGGGAAATGGGACAGGGATGAAAACAGGGAGGGGAATAGGTGGCTCCATGAAGTAGTAGGGTGCTTCCTTCTTCCTGCTTTCTCCCGTTTCCTTGTTTCTCTCGTCTGTTTCAGTTACTGTGCTCTTACCCATTTCCTTTTCTTTCAAGGGCTGTGGCAAGTTAAGGTGTTTTAATTCTGCTGTGGGAAATGAAAGGACCTGCCCGAGAGTGACTGCTGAGGCTCTGTTGGTTTGTTGTTCAGGAAGGAGGGGATGGTTGGACTGCCCCTGTACGAGCACCAATGGTGGAGTATCCTGGGAGATGGTCAGGGAGGAGGTGGGATACAACCTGATGCCCAAAGCTTGTGTTTGAACGTTGCCAAGCAGCCCAGCACTTCCCCATGGTCGCACATAGACCATCCTTGTGCTGCTGGGTGCTCTGTTTCCACATGGCTCAGGGTAGGGTTGGGTTCATGGGCAGTTGGTTTGCTCCTTTTATAGAGCAGTGAGCTGCAGAGGGGAAACTGGCTGGCAAAATGTCATTTGTGGCTTAGGGGTTGGGGTAATAAGGCACTTCTTACACGAGGTGGCAGTATCTACTGCCGACAGGTCCCTTGTTCCTTCTCTTTGTTTCAGGCTCTTTCCTTTGAATTTATCACTATGTTTTATGTGATGTTGATGCAGAAATTGAGTAAGTGCTGCTTGTCCATCTGTCAAGCTAGTTTTTATTTCTATAGTAAGATAAGGCTATTGAATCACAGCCCTAAAAAGATGAAACCCCAAAGCCTGGTAGGGAATGGAGTTTGACAGGTAAGCTGCTCTAGGTGACCATGTTGTTTGGAATGAGATCTTCAGATCTGTCTGCCTGTGGTTCATGTTGCACTTGGCTTGAGCTGAAGTTAGTTCAGCTGAGGTTGAATGGCTTTACATGATGTGCTGGCATAGGTCCACCCATCCAAACAACACTGACACCTAAATAGATATCTAATGCTGTATGGGAAGTGACCTAATGTGCTGCATGGCTGTGTGAGTGCAGGATGAGAATGGCAGTGAGTGATAACACCCTACTCAACACCTCATGATCGGTGTGATGTTATGTGCACACAGGGGCAGTAGTTGAGGTGCTGTAAACCTTCCATAGGTCAGCTCCTATTGTTTTAGACTTCTCACTCCATTTTCTGTTTGGTCAACTCCTTGCTCACTTGTCAGCAGAGAAGGGCTGTCAGTATGCACCTGAAAATACCCAAGTGTTCTCCTGGCCTCATGTGGTTGTCCTAAAATCATGCCTTATCCTCCCTGCCCACAAAACAAAAGTAATAAAATGCCTCCCCTGACTTCAGTCGCTACCCTGAGAAGTTAACTTACTGTGTTTAGTGCATTCTGTATGGACAGAAATGTTGGCTAGAGCGAACTGATGTAATGCTCAAAGGTATCCAGATCAGCAAGTGGAATAAAAATTCCTCCTAGGAAATGCACTGGCTGTTTGAGCTTGCTTGTGACTTTAGTGGCTCTTACGTTGGGAGAGGGAGGGCAGATACACCAGTTAAATGCCAGGGTATCAAAAGATAAGGGTAAGCTAATAAGTGATCCAAAAGAATCAAAAATGCGAAGTCAGCTGGAGTGTTCTGCCCAGTTTTGTATCTTCTGTGTTGAAAGGATTGGAAACTGAAGGAACAAAATCATCAGCTCAAAAGTCTTTCAAAGAACTTGGTTTAATCTCCTTTGCAAAAGGAGGAATAATGTCAAACAGTCCTGCAGAGCACGCTAAGCAACTTCCTTATTTCCTGAGGAACAGGGCATGGAGACCTATTTTGCCCCAGAATAGGCAAGGTGGGATGTTCATGCATGTGCTGCAGTTAAGCTGAGAGCAAAGCAGTGGCATGTGTTACTTGCAAACCATAATGCGGAAAAGAATGAACAGGTTTTTTAGTTTATATGTAATTATTTCTGTGTAGCACTGAAAGCTGCAGAGTGCAGAGCTCTGCGATTTGCAAGGGCCTTAGCAAATCTTTCTTCTCCTTCCTTTCAGAGGCAGGACCTGGAATGACCCACGGTTTAGTAAGAATCCTGAGTTCATCATTCATTCCGCTGTTTAAGTTGGTTGCTGTTTGCCTTTTGACATTTCTGTTTCCAAGAATGCCCTGAAAACTGCCAGTTTAAAATGGCGTAGTCTACAAACCCCATAATCCATAACAGAGCGACTTACAAGGACGTGGTTCAACTGTGTTCCGTTGTGTTATTTCTGTTAAAGACGAGTGATTGTCTTAAACTTAGGTGGTTCAATAAAGTGAAGGTACCACTTCATGAAGGACAAGAGGCAGTACAATAGTTTCATATCTGTTGGACATCAGTTAACTTAATCATAAACCACAGATGATGCCCGAGGAATTCTTGGTAGAGAATTTAATTAACTTAGTTGAACATCTTTGCAATTTTAATCAGAAATAGTAATAAATATTATTTGGAAGCAGAGTCAGGGTCTTCTATAGAGTGTAACTTCAGGATGTGGGATGGCTTTGGTCTGAGTACCTTTTCATAACAAGGGCCTGCATCTCAGGGAAGTGAAGGGGAAGGCAATGGAATTGTAGCACTGAGAATATTGCTGTGATTTAAAGGGTGAACTGACATTTAGTCATACAGAAGTGTAATTACAGAGGCCTGTTTTTCTCAGTAGGCAATTACATCAGAGCCTGCTCCCATTTCCTGCTGTATGCAGGGGTTTAAATTGCAATAGTAGTTAATGACAATAGCTTCATGAGAAGTTGCCTTTCCAGTTACTTATTAATATCTTTTCCAGTTGTTTAGGCCTTTTGAATTGCTTAGGAACTCAGGATTTGTTATATGGGTGAGTAGAAGAATTGACTAGGTTGACTTGTATTCCACAATAAATCTTATTTCTTTACCGGCTGTCCTTCATGATTCAGTGGATTTCTTTTCCACAATAAACTGTAGGGGTTTCTTTTGTGTGTGTGCATGTGTGGGGTTTTTGTCCTCCTCAGGTTTTATTGGTAACTTCTTTTGCATTCCAGTTTTCTACTACTTTCTATGATCCAACAAAACAGATTACTTTACAGAATTACATGCCTGAAATGTTCTCTTTTTGTCTATAAAGTCAGTCTGTTTCATTTAAAATACCGATTAAAAGCAGGAAGACACTAAAGATTTGAGTTTTCGAGACGTTTTGATTTCCTTGTTCCCAAGGAGACCACCTTAGCCTTTCTGTGTAGACTTTTCACAAGAGGAGAACCAACATTTCAGCCAGAGAAACCCCAACCCCAACCACCACAACCCCAGCAAGAGCTCCCACCCAATATTCTTCACAGTGAAAGCAGTTGGGTAATCCAAAGACAGATAAAAGCCCATTATGTCTATGTGTGGACACACAAATGTCTGTGAGTGTTTAGTTGATGTCACACGGGCTGTTAAGACGATGAGGTGGCTTTTCTGAACCTAGATGGTTGCAGGGAGCAGGGTGGATGTTGTCAGCAGTTAAAGAGGTAGGCAGGGGGGAGGAAAGGGTTCTCTTTACAGGTCAGCTCTCAGGTTTTGAGATGCAGGAAACAGGTCCTGGTTCTCTGTGTAAGTCAGTAGTCCTCTGAGAGGGCTGCAAGGACTTCAAGTGATGCGTGCAGGCTGACTTCCCCAGTGCATGAAGCTCCATAAATAAAGCCTTGCTGCACATCTGGGTACCCAATCCTACCAACTTTGGCATGTTCAGGGGACATTTTCATATCACAGAATGGTTGGGCTTGAAAAGGCCCTCTGGAGATGATCAGGTCCAACCCCTGCCAAGGCAGAACCACCCAGAGCAGGTCACACAGGAACGTGTGTCCAGGAGGGTTTGGGATGGCTCCAAGGAGGGAGGCTCCACAACCCCCTGTGCAGCCTGTTCAGTGCTCTGACACCCTCAGTGCAAAGAAGCTCTTCCTCACGTTGAGGTGAAACTTGTGTATTAGTTTATGGCCATTGCTCCTCATCCTGTCACTGGGCACCACTGGAAAGAGTCTGGCACAGTCCTCCTGGCACCCTCCTTTGAGATACTGATCTGCAGTGTTGGGATCCCCTCTGTCTGTTCCTTTCCAGACTATGTACAACCACGGTTAGCAGAACAGCTTGGATGAAAGCAGAGAATACTTGCTCATAGGTAATGGCAGGCTCCTTGAACAATAAGGCATAATGCAACTTCCCCAAGTGGATTTTAGGTTTAATCAAAACAGCATATTCAAAGGATATAGGCAGGAGATTAACAGTATGAGTTCATCTTTGTGCCCTTTGCCATGTTGTCTGATGGAAGAGTAACGTTCTGGATGTGTAGTGCTCGGGATGGTGCTTATGACAGTGCAGTTTCTGGATTAGAAATATAAAAAGATCAGGTAATGGATGGTTTATAGAAATGTGTTACTTCCCCATTTCCCTCTCCTTTCTGTTGAGTTCCACCAGCTTTCAGTGGAATTGCAGATCTGAATCAGTCCTGCAATGAGTTTCTTTCTCATGAAAATAGGTTTTGTCAGGGAGCACAAGAGCAGGGCTTCATTACAGCCCTGCCATCACCTGAGCGGAACCACAGGATGGGAAGGGCAGGATCCTTGTTACCAGAGCCAAAACCCTTTATTCCTGAGCAGGGCAAGGGTACAGATCAAAATGACTCTCCAGTGGTCACCAGGAGCTGAGTGGGTCTGCAGTCAGTCCAGGGAGCCCAAGGCAATGAGGCACTATCAGCAGAGGACAGACCTACAGTACTGCACAGGGCAGGACCAAGGGGCTTGTGTTGAAGTGGCCCTCCTGGGTGCTGGTTGGGGTCCAGTTACAGAACTGGTTGAAGATGGAGCTGCGTTGCACAGCATGTGAGCAGCCTTCCTTTGTGCTTGCTATTCCACAGGAGGCTTAGACAGCTATTTCCTGTTTGTGGATAGGTGGTGTGGGGGAGCACTTCTGGTGTTCTTTCCTTATTGTCCTAGTGTGGAAATGAGCAGATTGATGCAGTATTTATGGAAAACATACCATGGGTTGCTCTGTTTCATAATAATTATTTAGCAAGACATTGTAGTTAATTTGTTATGGTGATTAAATGTATGTATTTAAATTTTTATGCCAGGTTTGGGTATTGACACACAAAAAACTTCATTGTAGAGTAATATAGGTTGGAAGGTACCTCTGGAGCTCATCTCTTTGGGTTTCTGCTCAAAACAGGTCTTCTAAAGTGAGTGCTCATGGCCTTGTTTAGTAGAGTTGTCAATGCTTCTAGGGATGGCAGATGCCCTGCTCTCTCTGTGCCCTTGTTCCCATGTTTAACCATCTTCACGGTAAAGAAAGGGGTGGGTTTGGGGTGTTTTTTGTTGCATTGGAATTTTCAGTTAAAATTTGGCATCTGCTTCTTGTCCTACATTTAAATCTTCCATTTTAATTGTGCCGTTTTTGCGGAATCCATTTTTAAAACTGGGTGTAAACTCAATACACGTGTGACCCTGCAGCACCGACAGCACAGTACGCACATCGAGGTAGTGTCAAGAGGTGCCTTAACGTTCTTGCAGCCAACTTTACCAGCACATCGTAGGTGTGAACTGTGACACTCTTCCTCTTGCAGTCCTGGATTTCTGCAGAAAACTGTGCCAGCAGCAAAGCAAAAACTCAGCTGTGGTCAAAGACTTGGTTAAGGAAATACGTAATGCTGAAAAGAATAGAGTAGAACATCAGAAAGATAAACCTATATATGCCCTAATCCTGTCCCAGTGCCCTGTCTCGGTCAATGCTCATTTGCTCTCAATTTCACCCCACTCCCACTTCATCCTTCAGAGGATGAATCCTTGCTTCCAGAGGTTGTATTTTACTCAGGTTTTTTTTGTCCCTAAGAGCACGCCCTTGTGTTTTCTGCTATTTTGGGGTAACTTCTCCTAGTTGTATCTTCTAAAGTGATTAATGGCTGGCTGTTCTTCACAAGCAGAAAAATGTGATATCAACCAAACCGATGTCTTTGCTGGCTTGTGTAGTCCTCAGTTGAAAGCAACTAACAGAGATTGTCTTTTCTGTTACCAGATGTGTGCAATAGTACCAATCTTCCTGAAGTTGAGATCATCAGTCTACTGGAAGAGCAGCTGCCTCACTATAAGCTAAGAGCAGACACAATCTATGGTTATGACCACGACGACTGGCTTCATACACCTCTCATTTCTCCTGATGTGAATATCGACTTAACAACTGAGCAAATAGAAGAGACCTTGAAATACTTCCGTAAGTCAAAAATTCACAAATGGTGCTTAATAAAAGTGCTGTTTCTGTCATCTTCTCTGAAGCATTTGTGCCATTCTGTTACAGCTGTGGAAAGCAAGAGATCTGGTTGTGATTTGCTGCTTTGGTCTTCAAGCAATTTGGTGGTCTTTGTGGTAGATAGAAAACAAAGGAAGCATTTAATCAAGGGCAGCGGTTGCATTTGTAATTTATGCATGCACTTCACATTATCAAATACTGCTGAAACTGAAATACTTTTTGCTTGTGATCTGTCTGGCAAGAAACTGAGATTTCTGTATCTATTTAACGTAAAAAGCTTAGGCCTGTTTCCATATTTGCTTTTTGTGCCTGGAGGGAAAGTTTGTGGAGTTGTGACCACCTTGGGTTTTCATTCTGTTGTTTGAGATTGTAGGTAAATGGACAGTGAATGCATTCATGTCTCTCTTTGGATTCTTCCACTGTGGATATTAACTTAGCTATGCAATTAGAGAAGATTAATCACCTGGTTGCTGATTTATCAAGTAGCTTATGATTAAATTAGTCTTTGTACCCTCTCCCCACCACCCCCCCAAATGGTTTCATGTGAAGTTGCTCCTCTGGACACGTTGCATGTTTAAATAGTCTGCAGAGCATCAATCCGATAGGCTGTATGCTAAAGCTATACTACTTAGACTATGCATACATTATAGTAGTAGATAGATTTAAGTAGACTTAGTTGAGGCACTGTGGAGCTCCAAAGGGATGAGTTACAGGAGTCATCCCAAATCTTTGCAAAGATTGCTACATTGCATTTTGGAGCACCTGGACAATTCACTTTGTAAGGAGCAAGGCTGGTAAAGAAAAGCATTAAGAATATGAAGAACTGAGTTTCTGACTTCAGTGCTTTGACTGAAGGCATGAAGTATTTTAGTAGGTGGTTTACGTATGTACTCTGCAGAAAGCTAGTGTGTGGGGAGGAGAGAGGCAAGTTGACCTATGGAATCAGTCTTACTACAACTCCTTGGTTTGTGTCTATTAGTGCTGTTAAAATGGTGGCAGAAGGAAGTTGGCTTAAAGGAATGTTTCAAGATGTCAGGTTTCCAAAGTCTTTAGTAGCAGGATTAGTCCTATCTTGTAAATGCAGGTGAACTGTTGCAATAACAATAGGAACATGTTATGCTAGTGGGACAGGAGGTAAAAATCCATGTGGGAGCATCCTGATTCTCCCACGTTATGCTGGTGAGGTGTGTCACATGCAATGGCGCATGCCTGTTGGGATGGATACAGTATGAAGCTACATGCAACAGAATGAGATAGCAGTAGCTGCCTGGAACTGCGAGTACTTAAATGATTTCATCTAGCTTTTGCCTTACAGACATAGTGCCTGCAACCTTACCGTATTGCTTGATTGAAGGTTTCATCCAGTCAACTGGCTTGATTGGAAAAGTATTCAGTGTAATTCCACAACATATGTTTTCTGCTTTTATTGGGAAATCACTGCTTGAAGAAGAGGAACTGAGCAAGGAGAGCTTCTATAAGGAAAAGTTAATTATTACTTGCATACAGACACTTGTGTATAGATAGTAGTTTTAGAAGTTTGAGCAAATTTGGATTGAGCCTTAGACTGATACCTGGGAAACTGAGATCTCTGACTTTACCCTTGTTCAGTTACTGTGAACAAGTCATATAATGCATCTATACATGCCATCTAGCCATTCCAGGTCAGGCTGGATGCAGTTTTGGGCAACCTGACCTAGTTGAAAATGTTCCTGCTCATTGCAGGGCTTGGTCTAAATGAGCTTTGAAGGTCTCTTCCAACCAAACTGTTCTATGACTCTGTGAGGTGTAAGATCATAAAACTTTGTCATGGTTGGAAATGATGGCATTGATTGTAAATGGTTTATAGAATATTGAACTATCAAAGTAAAAGTACTATTTTAAGTAAGTTGGCAGACTTGTGACTTGTGCCATCACCACTTGGCAATGTGCTTTCCATGGTGTGGCTGCTTGCACAATGATTCATATTGGGTGCTGAGGTTAAGGCACTCCTGTACCTGTTTAGTTTGTGTTTTAAAACCTTGACACCAGGGTAAGCAAATACTGTAACTTGTCTCTTGGGAAGCTTTAGGATTCAACAGTTCACATTCAGTTAGTATCTGTGGTGTAAGGATTCAGTGGATGTAGTGAAGCTTTAAAAGTAATAATGAAGTTTCAGAATCAGAATTTTCTTTAACCAAAGGAAGAATTCATTGATTTTGCTGCAGTACAAAAGGAATCCTTTTGTCAGAATTAAAGTGCACTACACATACACATTGTTGTTGTATCTTCCTCAAGCTTTTAGAAACACTCAAAGATAATTAAAATTGATACTTGGGGTAGTGCAGGATATTTTTAGGTGCAAAATGGAGTCTCTTTATGAATGGTTCCTGGTATTCTAGTGTCCATCAGCTTTGAAGCCAGGATGTAACATGAAGAGTTAAGTCTATTAAACAGGCTTCTCAATAGGGAACTTGTGATACTGCATACTTATTTGTGCTTTTTAGTCTGTAAATAATACATTTATCATAGGATAGTTCGGATTGAAAAGGACCTTAAGATCATTCAGTTCCAATCCCCCTGCCATGGGCAGGGACACCTCACACTAAACCATGCCACCCAAGGCTCTGTCCAACCCGGCCTTGAACACCAC